>JAATLQ010035585.1:0-30271 GCA_013421005.1 Heliconius erato x Heliconius himera
CTTTACTCGTAGCTAGCAAGCAGGCTACGTCACGCACAGCAAAAAAACTCGAAACAAGTTTGTCATGCGAATGCGCTGCGTGCGGATGATTTTAATAAATATAAATATTAACAGTTTAGTTTTAAGTAAATTTGAAAATAGAATGTAGTGTAAGAATATAATGTAAATATAGAATAAAATAGTTTTAGTAATTATTATAATTATGAATTAATTTTATTAAAAGATAATATTCACTACAGATTCACACGTAATGCCGTGAACGTAGTATATTTTTTTCCCCATTATTATTTTTTAAATCCCCAGGTTCCCTCTGCCTACCCTACTATAGGCGGGATACTGCGCGAAAAAAAAAATGTAGTTCTACAATTGTATACGTTATATTATTTTATTGTATATAATTTTTCGTATCAAAAATAATACTCTGTAAAACAAAATAAATATAATGAGCTCGTTTCCAACATCCAATACACAGAAAATTGTATATAAATATTTTGAAAAGAAAGAATATTTCTGGAATTTCTACCAAAAATTGAGCAAATTCTTGTCTTTATTTTCCTATTCATCTATCATTAGTTTTTGATTTATATCAGTACAATGAATATATACTTTTAGATATTGTAAGGTCGTATTTATAAGTAATGGATTTATGGATTTATATTGATGAGGTCAGTTAATATGATAACCTATCGTAGCTGGTTTGATTCCCACTCGAAGAAATTGTATTTTCTTTTTTCTTTAGTATGGGGTCGAGTCACAGCGGAGCGTTGAGTCCCGCCTCTATTGAGAGGCGAAACTGCGTTGCGTTTTGAAGCAATGCCCTTAAAATTCGGCGGGAAGTAAGGAACAGAAGTGACTTAATGGGAACGTGTTTTAACACTAGTTTCCCAAATTCCCTCTGCCTGCCTCGCTTAACTTAAAAGTTTAGGTTACCACACTTAAAATGTGATATATTATTATTTTAAAAATACCCTAAATCTACACGATACGCTCTCTATACGATATTTTTATTTTTATACTCCTTATTGATGCAGTCTATAACTTTATGTAACAAACAAACAAACAACGTAACTTACTCCTAGATTTGCAGTATTAGTTGGATTTATTGAAGCTATATCTACAAATGATAACTTTCGGTATGTGAAACTCGATATGTAGAAGTTCCTTATTTGATTACGTCAGGTATAAGATTCTAAAACACAATTATTTGATGGCTGACTCTATATCTCTACAGACACGAACTCAATGTCGGAGTTTGTTTACCAGTTCAGGGAAATGAAAATAATTTATTCCCCCGAATAAGAACCCAGGACCACCGTTTTGTAGTTAGGTAAACAGCGTTTGACTGCGCTATGTTACTTACGTGCTAAGAAAAAACATGATATTCCTCAACATCTCTAAGGCTGTTGTGGCGAAGATTTGATTTTGATTGCTTCTGTAAACGCGACGATTATGGGTTCAATTTTCATACAGAGGAATGAGTTATTTTCATTTTTCCGTTCTGAAGAAAATATAGCGCAGTGTTGAGTTCCGACTCTCAACACACAATAAAAAATAAGGTGGAAAATGGGGAATGGAGTGTCTGAACATTAGTTACACCACCTTCACATAGCAGGGTAATGCTATGTGGGAAAAGCATAATAGAGAAAAAAAAAGAAACAAAAAACAGTAAAGCTATTTTTTGTTTGTTTTTTTTTCTCTTTAATTTTTAAATAGCCTATAAAAGTGTGTATTTTCTATGTAAAATATTAAAAGAACAACGCTTTGTTCAAATATTCCCATATTGTAAAACAAAAGAAAACTTTACACATTCATGTGGTTGAAGTAAGCTAATGGCTAAACAAAAACTCTTGTACGTTTGAAATATAGGCTTTAGAGAATTATTTAGGTTAGTTCCATGTTTTTACTATTGTTTGGGCCATCAAGGTGCACGTGGACGATGGTTGCAGGTTACTCCTACTCGGGAGAAATATTTTGGCAAAGCTAGCTTTGAAGAGCGGAGAACAGAATATTATGACACTAGTTTCTCAGTTCCCTTTAAGATACTACCGTTTTCCATTTTCTGCAAAATTCAGAAGGCATTGCGTGTTGAATGTCTCCGCCGCGCTTTGTCTCATTACCAGAGCTAGGAAATGAACACATTAAACATTTCATATCTTCGAGCGGAAAATTCTTTCTGCCTACCCTGTTGTGTGAGGACACAGCGTGACACAGCGTGAAGCTGAAGCTAATTTCGAGTGGAAATCGAACCAAATATTGATATTGATATTTAAAATAGTAAGCATCTATCTGAACAATGTGTGTTTTAAGAAACGATATTGTATAAAGTAACATGACGTATAATGTTTCGTTTATCATGAACTCTTAATATATATTTGAAGGAAAATATCTTTTGTTGGGGAATTTTCAATATTTTATGTACTCGCTCTTATGTTTTATTGTTTTTATTTCCTTATTTTTTATATGTAGAATTTTTATGTTCGACTACGTTTACCTATTGACATACTGATGTATTTCTTTGTATTTTGAGGAATTCTCTGTATTTTGAGGAAGATTGAGAGCGTGAAACATGGCAGGTTCTGTTTTGATTCCTACTAGAGGAAATGAATCATTTGACACTTTAATATTTTCGTTCTATTAAGTTCCACCACTCAATATGCAACGCCTCGAAGAACATATATCCACATAGTCCTTACCGTCATACTAAGTTGTGTGATATTTTCTTTGATGCCTAAAATGTATAACGGTGGGACTCCCGCACAGGTATAATATGCTAGGAATGACATTATTATTTTTTAACTTCACGCCGTGTTGGTTCTTAACGGAGTGGCTTACATTACATTACATTTTTCATTTAATTTTCGTGACATTACCACTAAAGGTAAATTAAGTGAAAAATGGAGAACGGAGCGGTAACCTAGGACACTTTTCGGGACATTAGCTTTTTTATTGGTGGAACTCAACGCCGTGCTTTGACTTGTTAATAGAATGGGGTAAATTAATATAATTCGTTTCCCATAATAGGAATCGAAGCTAATACAATGCCATTATGAGGGCTAAATGATATTTTAAAAGATAAAATTTCACCTTTGGAAATGAATTCCACAATTTATATAACATGGCCTGTTGTTGAAGATTTTTCATTTTATGTATGTTAAGTTGTTTGTAGGTTAAGTTCGCATTTTAAAAGTCCCAATCACCGGCGTGAATCTTTACCTCATGACGAAGTAAAAAAAGAAAAATTTCAATTTATTTTTTATTATTTAATTCGTATTTTACGAAATCTATATAATAAACCGACAAGATTTTCGAGGGCATTGCGTTTGAGTGGCGGAACTTAACCCCGTGTTTTTGTTTCCGTAACCTTGTTTCCAGAGCGAGAAAGTGAAAGTATTAAATATTTCACACTTCTGAGTGGAAATCGAACCCGCTATTGCGATTACAGACGCACTCTTGTCCACTGTACCACGATCTGTATGTATGTAAGTTTTTTGCACATAATTATTATTGTAATGCCTTTTTAGGAAATGCGGTGGCTACGATAACGAGCCCTTAGAATGTGTGAGGCGACTTGGCGCTAGGTGCTTTCCTGATCTGTCGCTTTCATTCCGTGTATGTATTTCGTAGTTGTCTAGTCTTGGCTGGGGTTGATATTTGAATCAATAACCTATCGTGTTAACATGTCTTAAGTCCTGTCTTAAATTGGAGAATGGAAGTATCTTAGGATGAGCAGAGTGTCTCAGCACTAGATTCCCAAGATCAAACCAAAAAAACATTTCCCAGAGTGGGGATTGAACCTACGACCACAGAGTTAAACACACGTGTTGTAAATGAAACACATACACAAAAGTATCAACGCAAAGTTTCAACAAATCTGTAACGATATTAAAGATAATATTCATGAAAGTTATAAATTTCATATTCGAAAACTTCGCATGATATTGAAATTTTAAGCGGTGTTACTGTAGTGAAACTAAATATAAGCTTGAAGTACAGTATATAAGTTTTGAGACTGGTTCTATTAGATCTATGTTGAAATAGTAAGCTCACGTAAATTTTCTCCTGGGTAGAAGTCATCTTCATCTTTATCAACGAGAATGCAAAGGATATTGATTTGTTACAATAATATAACAACATTTAACCGATTGTTATCTTTGGATTTGAGGAAATTAAGTATTGGATGATGGAAACAAGGAGTGATAGGTACATCGAGTAGAGAAAGTTGCTTAAATTAAAATAGTTTTTATCTTTTAATAAGAAAAGTATCTACTATAAAGTATCAACAAAACCGGTTGTGGAAAACATAAAAGATAAAATAAGTAATATTAATATAAAACCAATAGTTTATTAAGAATTACAATCGAGACTCATTTCAATTTTACATGGTTCGGGAAAAAAGAGAAAGAGATAAATACCGAGTGAGGTAATTAATTGTGCTTCCTGTCCCGTCTGTATGATGCTAGGTGAAAGTTAAAATAAAAAACATCAAAACAAATAAAACAGCTTCACGCTGTATCCCGCACACAACAGGATAGGCAGAAGGAACTTAGTGTTAAGACACTCCATTCCGCACTTTTCGCCGAGTTCTAGATGCATTACAATTTTCCGCTACCCAAAGATAAATACCAAGAATTATCGTCTGGCAAGAGAGAATGCTATTTATTAAATATTTTAAGCATTTTTAAAGTGTTCATTCACACTTAGGAAAGAAAAATACTTATTTAGAAAACTGTTAACGTTATGAATACAAAGCACCAAAATCTAACAAACTGCAATATAATAATTACCATAACATTCTTCTTATCATCTTAATAAATAAAGAAGATATTAATTCAAATGAATGATTTTCGTAAAATGAAAACCCAAGCGATGTTTTAATTCTGTTGGCCGTCGTCCGAACTCGTTGGCGAATGATCGTCCCGTTATGAAACAAGATGTTGGTTATCGCAGTTAACTCCATTTAACACTAAAGTTATGGTGACAAGATTTCTAATATAATTTTTGTAAGTCTAAATATTATAACTAATTTAATGACATTGCGCAGTGGTTGTGGATTTGATTCTATCTCGAAGGTATGAATATTTTTATTTTCTTATCGTAGCAACGGTGTAGTAAGTGATTGTAATGCGCGACATGTTGTGGATTTAATTCCCACTCGGAAATGCAATATTTTATATTTTCATTTCTTCGCTCTGGTATCGAGGCAACGCGCGGCGTTGAGTTCTGCCGCTCTGGAATTCGGTGGAAAAGCGGGAACGAAGTGTTTTAAGACATTAAATTCCTTTTGGTTAAGTGCAAGATATAGTGTGAAGCGCAAAGAAATATATATAAAATAAACAGCAGATTATTCTTAATGTTTTTTGTAGGGCACACCAATAATTTTAATTATTGGGTACAGAAGACGTGGTGGATGTTTGTCTCTTAGAATACTTTATTTTAATTAGTAATTGAGTAAAAAATTAAAAGCTTTTCTTTCATAATTTCTGGATCATTATTTTTTATTTTTTTTACTTTAAGAAATGGAATAGTTAATTTATTAGGAATTTAATTAACTAATTTAATCTTCTTTTAGTGCGTTTTTTTTACTCCTAAATCTACCTACATACTAAAATGTCAACTACTTAAGTCCAGTAGTAATCAACACAATAATTATATTAGAAACTAGTTTTACCTCGGCTTTCTCGATAAATAGACTATCTAACACAAAAATATTAAAAACAATTTGAAAATATAGTTCCTAAGATTAACGCGATTAACTTCGTAACATACCCCCGAAATAAAATCTTAACAAATGTTTCTTTGTCTCATAATATATACATATTATGTAAATGTATAGGTAATATAGATCTCCAGTATACAACAACTTAAGCCACTTAAGTACTTACTTTTTTATGACAGCATTTTATAGCTGACCCAAACTACATATAAAATTGAATACTGAAATTTATTATTTAACAAAGCATTAATCTATTGTATTAGATTAAGAAAGTGAGTACGTTATTTGATTAATTGCTTTCAAAGCCAATCGATCACAATTTAACAAAAATTAAAAGAATTAAATTAGACATTAAAGTATTTTCAAGGCATTGCGCATAAAAGGCCTCAACAATTCTGCAGAAGGGTCTTAATGGGAACATGGTGGTGTCTCTTTTTATTCTACTCCATGCTGTATCCCATATTTAGTAAGGTAGACAGAGGGACCCTAAAGTAAACACACTCCGCTTCCCATTTTATACCGAAAATTCGAGGCATTGCGAGTTGAGTGGCGTAACTCAACGCCGCACTTTTAGCCTTGGTAACAGAGCGAAGCAATGAAAATATTAATAAATAATAAAGCATCACACGCTTGTGACACGACGGCCACAAGCATGGATAAATACTGTGAAATAAAAACACAATTAACACTCTAAAATATACAACACTGAACTGTTTATTATTAGCTTAATGAGAATAATTTTCACTTAATGAAAATCGTAAACAATGAATTAAATGTAAAGGGATGCTAATGTTAATATAAATAACGTCCCTATTCTGAAATTGTACGTTTTTCCACGTCCTAAAACTTCCTTTCATTTCGCCGGTTAAGAGATACATTGTTTAATTTGTCCTTATTTAAGTTATTCGTCTAATTAGGGTACAACACTTCAGTAAAGGTTGATAGTTGGAAACTTCCTAAAGAACTTATTAGCAAATTACATTTCATGGCTGAAATACGGTTGGATTCCGCCACTTTACATGCAATGATGATTTTCACACATTTTCTTGAATCATAGCTAAGAACACTTTTGACTAAATCACCTTTTCAACCAAAAATAAATAAATGAAAATCGATCCATCTGTTTAGGAGCTACGATGTCACAAGCAGACTGGTCAAACTTATAACATCCTGTTTGCATCAAAAGCTAAAATCTGTACCAATATTTCTCACTCCACGATTGTATTCTTGAATTAAGAAGAAGGAATTATCCACATTTTAGTAAAAAACTAACTGGATTGTTTACTTGTCCCAACTTCGTTGTCGCGTCGTCGACCACACACTGTACTACCCTCAAAGGACTCAGACGTTGCCCACTAGACTGTTTTACCAAGTTTACTACTGGGATTTAGCCATTTCAGGCATTTTCTAAGGATTAAACGGTTACTTGGTTAAATAAATGGAACTTTATTTAATTAGAACGCGTTGTGAATGAGAAGGACATTGTGTTAGAGTTGGCTTCAGTGTTATGTTTTTTTTATTTCCCTGACTTCAAGTTTTTTTATGGGATTTGAACTCTTTCCTTTCGAAAATGAAGAATAATATTTTGACACACTTACAATTGTTGCACAATTTCTAAACCTTTTATTTAGTACTAGCGGCTCGCCCACGGCTTCGCCCGCTTAAAATACATGATTATTGATTTAATAAGCACAATTGATTGACAACTATAATGATTTCTAGTATGATTTTTTACGACATTATCGTCAAAGAATTTTTGATTGTTTTAAATAAAAAAATACGACCATTGTTGATATTTGATATTTATAAAATATACATAAAGCTAAATATTTATTATACGTATATTTTTGTAATTTTATGTTCTTTTTACCTATATAATATACGTCTCATCATAATTCTAAAACTCTGTTAAATGTGCTGATGTCAGTGAATAATTTAATTTACTCATTCAGAAATAGCCTTAAATGTTAAATTATTGATTTGAAGGATTCATAATATTCTTTGTAAAATAACAATAATAATTGCATATTAACTCCTGTACAGTTATTAAATTAGTTACATATATTATATGAACGAACCAAGCAAAAAATCTTTATATTTACTATTTCTTTCAAGATCGTTCTTTATCTCTGTGTTGAATTAATTACGACTTAAACTTAACTGTTATGATTTATGAAGGTAATCTCCACTAACAATTTAATTTTGTTTACTTTATTGTAGAAAATATTACATAATAGTGCTTCAAAAATGTATGTATTTTTATCAACAGTCATATAACCCAGACGTTTTGAATGTCATTCTTTAGCCAAGAAACCAGCGCGATTGCTGTAAAATATTCGCAGGCAAGCTAATGCCTTGAGTTCTTTCAAATGACGATAACTTTTTTTTTAATGAACCGATTTTGATGAAATAAACTTTAGTACTTAAGTTAAGTTAAAACAAAGTAATTGGTGAAGTTTTCAAGTAAATCGGTTCAGTACTTTCAGAGAAAATGCGGACAAAAATCTATCGACAGACAGACAGACAGACAGACAAGAAATTAAAAAAAAATATTTTTGCTTTCTATTATTCTATTTAGGTGTCCCTCTATCCATTTCAGTCAACATAACTAAATGTACAGATAAAATATTTTTACTGTCTTATTATATATAGAGATGAAAAAAATGAAATGTAATGTTTTAATTATACAGTTTAATGAAGCTCTTATTTCCATATGAACGTGTATGATAATTAGTGTTTATTGCATTATTTATAGCTAATTTGTAGGTGATTCTATATGTGAATAGCATTGGACGTGCGTGTAATGATTTATATTTGTTGAATTGTTGTTTACAAATTATAAAATTTGAAACTATATTTTGAATTTTAAAATATATTTTGAGACCAGTCGTGGCGCAGGGACAAGCTGTGACTATAAACGCTAAAACGTTGTGGATTCGATTCCGACTCGAGTTATTGAAATATTTAATATTTTCAATTCTTCGCTATGGTCAGAAGACAAAAGCGAGGTGTTGAGTTCCGTCACTCAAAATGCAATGCTTTAAAATGCTGTTTTAAAAAGCAAAATCGAATTTAGAAACATTGTTTTTTATATACTGTGTTTGCTATATAATCGACAGCGTCAATTAAAAATGGATTTTAGTAATTATTTTTGGCATGTAAGTTTTATATAAATTTTATAGCAATTAGTTTAACATTTTTTGTTTACGCAATAAATCCTGAAATACACAGGTACCTATTATTGAAATTTGAGAAAAGACGAATATAATAATTTCATTAAACATAAAATTATATAACTAAGGCTTCAAAATTTAAATGTAAATAACATTTAAAGCCAAGAAGTCTTGATAAGTCAACCACAAAGGGTCTTCAAACAAATTACAAGCAATTACTTGTAATTGTACATTTTAATAACCAGAATATTCCTTCAAAGGCTTTATTAATAGATTTCTTCTCAAGGATATAGATAGTGATTGCTTTTAACTATGATTTTGGTCCGTCGGTGAATTTAAATTAATGAATTCATGATATTTCATGAATAAAACATTTCTGATCGAAGCAAAAATCGCGTGCCGATGTTCTTTAATAAAATTTTGCACTGTGTCTTTGCTTTTTTGCATTTTTTATATTCTTGCACTTAAAAAAAACATCGTCATTCATCTCAAGTTTTTATTTAATACAGTATTGCATTACGTAAAAAATATGAACTGAATTTTTAACGAAAATTAAACCAGTATTCTTTATTAAGATTTTTAAGTATTCTACAGCTTAATAGTATTTTTACAATGTTTTGAGATAAATTTGGTGATTAAGAATTGAATTAGCTGATGTTGCTGATCTCAATATTAGGATCAATATTAGTAACACCTTTTCACATAACTTATTGTTAGAAAAAAATATTATTGCCTTCTTTCTTGATTAATTTTAAAGTTAAATTAGCTTCACGCTTTATCCCTAGCGGGGTAATCAGAGAGAACGGAGTGCCAAACGCTACGGTCTCTACATACCACTTTCGCCTTGTCCAATGTCATCAACCTCTTCATATATGCACTCCGGGTGGTCCTCGTGCTTTTTACGTGACCTTCCTCCAGTATCTTTGATACTGTGTTTTCGAAGGTCAACCGAGGTCTACCTCTACCTTCCTTACCATTCACTTTTACATCATTAATCTTTTTTGCCATTCATCACTCATTCGTTGACGTGCCCAAACCAGCTGAGCACTTTCTTCTTCATTCTCCCCATGTCATCCTCGCTAGTACCTGCCATTATGCGTATCTCTTCATCGCGGATTCGATTAGATAAGCTGATTTCGCATATCCTACGAAGTGATCGCATCTCCACGGCATTCATCTTTCTTCACTTTGCTGCCGTTTAACAACGTCGGTACCAACACTGCATTGTGTACGGCTAAACGTGCAGTCGTACTGACGTTTCACCGTCTCATCAATGCAGCTAAAGCTCCGTTAACCCTGTTACCGGCAGCAACACGCCTTTCCACATCCATCTCGTATCTTCCATCTCTACTGTACATACTTCCCAAGTAGCCACTTCATTCAGTGAAGTTAAAGTTAGCTACTATTAGGTAGAACAGTTTAAAAGTTTCTAGTACGTACGTTTCTTGATACCTCCTTAATATTAAGAAATTATCATCCAGTAGGATTATTCAAATTACTTCTAAATGTATGTGTAGAAGCACTTTAAGAAAACGCCTAAACTAATATTGCCTACATTAAGGGATTAGTTGGTATTCTAGAGTCGCTTTATTTGTAAAATGAACGTAAATATTAATTGTCGTTCTGCGATTAAAAAGTAATTGTAAGCGTATTCCATACTTATTTGGAAAACAATTAAAAAATTTCTCATTTAGAGGCCAGCCGTGGCGTAGAGGCACAAGCCTCTGCGCCGCTGTGAGCGTGCGGCTGTAAACGCGACAGGTTGTGGGTTCGATCTTTGATTCTCTATCGAGGAAATTAAATATTTCAAATTGTGATAACCTCGGTCTAGTGAAGAGGCGAAAGCGCGGTGTTAATTTCCGCCACTCAACACGCAATGCCTCCAGAATATGGTGGAAAGTGGAGTGAATGCGGAATGAAAAAATCTTAACTACCTATCCTGCTGTGTGCGTGAAACAGCGTAAAACTGAAAACACATTTTTTTACAATGTTCTAAAAACCATTTCGTTAAAATACCCATACTTAATTATATTTCAACGAGCAATCTTATTAAATGTTACATTTTGGTAAAATAAATGAATCGTACATTTAAACTATAGTTCTGTAATGACTTTGTAAAGTAATACCTCAACTTTAAATTAGGTCGCAGCGAACACCACTCTCAAACTTTGTTCCATACCATTGCCATTTCAAAACCTGTTTGTTTCAGTGTCTGGCTCTAAAGTAATATGTGAATTTAGTTTTTTTTTCTTTTCATATCTGTAGGCCACTCGTGGCGCAGGATCTCAAGTGTATGGTTTCAATCTTTGGTTCCCGATTCAAGGAAATCAATTATTTAACATTTTCATTTTCTCTCTATATCAATAATTGCAAAAAAACTGCTTACGTAATACTTGAACGGCCCCTAGGTACTAATATAATAACCACAACAGTAGAGTGTGAGCAACATTTTAGAAAGGAAACACATTATAATTCCAATTACGATTCGTTCTTGGTCTGATAAAAATCTTTATAATTCATAATTCAATTCATAGTTCCTATCAAGTTCCGGTCGAATTACGCATATAAGAATATTTCTATTACAAGAATATGACATCGGACCGGGAACGAATCGTGACCGACAATATAGAGAGAAACCTCACTAACTCTCCGTTCTCTATGACTAACTCGTCAGTGATAAAGCGTGAAGCTAAACAATTAATATATAAACCTACAAACATATAAATAACTTATGAGAACGAGTTATTCAATTTGTCTTCAAGTATCAGTCGTCGGCGTTCGAGGGTAAATTTTATCTCCGCTTAAATCAAGTTTATCGAGAAGAAACTGGAAACCTTTATTTTTATCGTAATCTACGGTCTATATTTTATATATTGGTTATATTTTTTTTTATTGAAAATGTTTTCTTCATTTTCTTTTCCATGTGAGGTTGGTTATAAAATAAAAATATATTTTTATTATATTGGAAACAAAAAAGAGGGTAATAAAAATATTCACCGCCCCGCCCCTACACCGTGGATTCCGACCAGACCGCGGCTTTACAGTCATCGTTGAACCCTCCGAAACGTTTGTGTGTGATCTTTCTGAAGTTACTTGTTACGCTTGTTTATATTAAGATTGTATTAGAATAGTGATTCGTGATGTTGATTGATTTGTGAGATCAATATAAGACGTTGGAACGAACGCACTACCGCAAGGCGGCCGATATGTTAAGTAAACGCACAGCACACACCCCACAGTCGTGTCTCGAACCGTAGGCGGACACTACTACATACACCAGAGTTCCAGGACATAAAATAGCACCACACACCTGTAAGAGACAGGCGGACACTACTACATACACCGGAGCTGGGACATAAAATAGCACCACACACCTACTAGTCGTATACCAAGTCGTAGAAGTGGTATACAATATATCAATGACCAACGCCATATAAGCATAGCTTACGTATCGCGAGCGTACTGCGAGACGGCATCAGCCACGACATAGTTAATGTCGCTATAACAGTTCGCATAAGCCCATCACGTCAGCCTTTGCGACGTCAAGCAACATTCAATATTATAATATGGATCAAAGATCCACAATATGTGTCGCTCCTACACATATATTGCCTTTATAAGAAATTCGATCCTAAAAGATCGTGCCATCATAGGCTTCGTATTATTATAGTATATTTATAACATACTTGGTACGAGTCTTTATGTGCATCATATTTATTAGTACCGTAGTACTTAAGAGTTCGACTCGACCGCTGCCTTCCAACATCACCACCACCTATATAGACAGAATGACGGTCGCGACACTCGGGACGGTAATACACGAACTCGTCTCGATTAATATTTTATTAAAAATATATAGTTTGTATTATTCATAATTAACTATGTTATTTATGTGTATTGCCATGCATATTTTATTTTATTTATTTATTTATTTTTAACTGATACTCAAGGTACATACTGTTACAATATGAAACAATGATTAGATACTCCGTAGGTATTTTTTTCTTTTTTACATAAGTTATAGCGAAATGCGTTAAATATAAAAAATATACAGGTATTTTATTTCAAAACACTCTATTTATTAAACTTATTTATCAAATTGTATTAGTATTAGTTCGTATTTTACAATCGCAGCTGCAACCTGTAAAAATAATAAATATACTATTAATATTATTTCGATGAAATATTGGTATTTTTAATAAAAGTAAAATGTTTAAAGACGAATTGGAAGTATGATTTTTTTTTATATTTTTTAAAATTTTGATTCTTAAAATTATAAAACTATAATGTAAAAAATAGTATTATATTGATAATATTGATATTTTTCTTCAAGATGTAGAGGCCAGTCATAGCAAAGGGGCAAAAGCGTGTGACTATATAAACGCGACATGTTTTGGGTTCGATTCCCACTTGAGAAAATGAAATATTTGTTACTAAAGCGCGGAGTTGAGTTCCGCTATCAATCCTCCAGAATTTGGCGGAAGTTAGGGAACGAAGTGTTTTAACACTAAGTTTCTAGGTTCCCTCTGCCTACCCTGCTATATGCGGAATACAACGTGAAGCTAAAAAATATAAAAGTATTATAAGTATTATAAAAGTATTACATAAAGCAGCAAGACACCTATAACAAATTTTCATCTTTAAAACATATTTAATGTATATAAATGCTTAACGAACCTCCAAGAGTTTCTGCCGATCCAGAGAAAAAAAGCCCATTCCGCTTAAAACCACTTCGTCGTGGCTTAATTGATTTTTAAGCCTTTTTATCTGAAAAACTCAAAATTTCTTTGTGAAAAGTAATATTTTATTAAACCCTTAACTGCTATGGTTCGGCCGTGCAGCCCCCACACGTGGTATTTTCTATATTTTCTAATAAGCTAAGCATCTTAGGTAGCCGCTATTTTACGTATTCTTAATTTCTCACTATTTGCACCGGGTGCCGGGCCTTGAGCGCTGGATGACTTAGGTGACAGGACCCAGGTATGTAGGTATAAGTTGGGGTCCCCACGATATCAGTTACGTAAGTTTTTGACATCGTAATTTTTATTTGTTTCTTTTTTTTTACAACTAACAATTATATCAAGATGTCACGGCATTTAAGTGATAAAACAATAGAAGAGATCGTAAATAAAGATTCTGATTCCGATTCAGTGATTGGGATCAGACTAATAGACAAATGTAGCTATAGTGAAATTTTAAATTATATAAAGTGTCTTGAAAAGAGGACGTTATGACTTATGTGATAGAAAAACATTGAATAATTGCCACAAAGTGCAATAATCGTTCAAAATGAATTTGAAGTTTACATATTCTAGATTAAGTCAAATAATATCATTTTTGGTTATAACCTTTTAAATAATAGGTAAGATATTATGAAGATAAAAAAATATTACCTTAAAGTTCTTACTGTTAAGTGATCTCTTGTAATTATTAAGTAAGAATATTTAGAAAAATAAAAAGTAATTGATTTCATAAATTCCATTTCTTCAAATATTTTTAATATTTTAAATTCATTATTTCAAATATTTCCATTTCTTCGCTCTGGTATCAAATTTATTACTTTATTTTGATTTCACAGTTTTTCACTTTTTATTGTTTAGAAAGGTAGATGAGGTGACGTTTTGCCTTGATATCAGAGCGAAAACATTAAAATAAAATGTTGCCCCGAACGGAAATTGAATCCACAACCATGGTTTTGGATTCAGTCTAGGTTCACAGGCTAAGATATTCCATTCCCTTTATATATATTCCCCTTATACAGCTATGTGCAGTATACAGCGTAAAGCTAAAAAACATACCTCTATATTATCATAAGTACTCGGACAAGAGTATAAGTAAGGTAAAGCTCGCTTCGAATGTAGATTCACATCAGCCGCAGCGAGAACGACGCTGCACGCTCGAAAGAGTAACCAGCCCAGGGAATAGAAGTAGTATATGTGGTTAATTAATGTACCATCTAGTTGCCTGAAAAATATAATAATTTATTAGAGAATAAAATAATTATATCAGTGCTATAGATATTTTATTAGTAGTGTTAGGGTTATCTACCAATCACCCTCTATATTATTTTAATTTTACTTTTAAAAGTAAAATTATAATATAAAGGTGATTGGTAGATAAATAGATTCAGTTAATCTATACAGGTAGTAGAGGAAGTCAATTCCAACTATTTTACCATATATATAGAATGCCGTAAAATTCTACCGTTTTTTGGCGGAAAATGGGGAATTAAGTGTCTTTTTATGGAAAAAGACAAGGTCCTGTGGAGTAAAGATAGGCGCGTTTTTTGAAAGTACCTAAATCGTATTGACTCGGAAACACTGCAGCAGCTAGGCCATTCTACAGTTTCGTGGCACATAGAAGAAAGTTCCTACAAAATCGTGCAGTATTAGAGTGCCACGTATCGAGATGGTGTGGATGGTATTTAAAGTTGTGACGTACTAACATGAGGAACGGAATGTCTTAACACTACTTTCCCTCTGCCAACCCTGCTATGTTAAAAAAAATGTTTAAAAATATACAAATTTCATATTTGATAACTTCTTTTAGTTTGATATTAAATAACTGTTAGTTCCAGTTGGCTATATTCAAGTGTTTTTATTTAATTTAAATTGATAACGTAGCTAAGTATCGTAGTTAAGTCGAAAGCTTCTTGAGCCGGTGATAAGTGCTGTACAAAGCGAGGGCCTCGTTTAGTTGAGAATCTGTTCTAGTTAGATTTGTGTAATAAGTGCTTATATTTAAATAATAAAGTAATAAAATAGGTATTAGTAATTTTCCGGTATTTTGTATTGAAATGCGTGTTAAGTAACGGACTCCACGCCTTTGCTTCGTTTCCAGAGAGAAGAAATGATTTTTACAGATGATATATCACTGTTGCTGTTACCGTTGTTTACAGAACAAGACCGAAACCGAAAAAGAACTATACAGAACAAAATAAATATTTCCGGTTAATTAGGCCGGTTTTTTTTATATATAACAAATGACGATAGTAAAAAAATATTAATTCCATCTTACCGTATACCCAAAAACAATTGTAGGCATATAAAATATAAATTGTTAAAATTAGATAGCAACACTAAAGGGCCCAGTTCTCTATCAACTCTCCTCACTAGCGCCGATTGCTTAACATACGCTCGACGTATTTTACGCCAAATATTTACATTACAGTAGTAGTCTATTTTGGCCTGTAAAAGATTTTTATATTATCTTCTTATATTACGTTAGGATCTTATCACATAGTGGGACTCCGCTCTAGTATACAGAAGGCGGCTTTAAAATCCATCACTCAATACACAATGTCTCGAAAATTGGCCAGAAATTAGAGAACGGAGTGTTTTAAGGTTAAGTTTTCTATTTCTGCCCTGTTTTTTTTTCCAGCTTCACTCTGTACCCCGTATGTAGCCGAGTACTTGCAGAGGAAGTCTAGTGTTAAAACAGACCACTGCCCACTTTCCGCCGAAATCAATGTATAAACACAAGTCAGTATTCCATATAGCTTCCGAAGCGCCACAAATAGCTTCAGAATTCCTGAAAATATTAACACTACAATCATAAAGATAGCTGTTCTTTTTATTGTAACATAGTTCTTACCCAAGACTAACCTTTATAACACTTTTAACATGTTTCTCATATCTAACAACAAGTTTGACAAATAAATTCATCCTGTGATAGCGCGACGCCAGCCCCATGCTTACCAAAATTATAATCAGATCTTGGAAGTTCCATAGGATTGTTGCAGATTTGCTCAGTATGAATATTGGTATCGCTAGCCAAAGTGTGTACTCGTCTGTTGAATTAAGTAGGTTTAAATGAGTTTTTCAATTGAATTATGTTATAGAGGTCTTTGTGGACCAATGCGTGGAGTGTTTGACTTTTTCTATAATATCTATTCAGAGGAATTAATATTAATTTTAAAAAGACTATAGGACGCTGTAAATGAAGACATTTGTAACTTTTAACCTATGATATTTTTAATGTTCTGGTTTATTTTCACCTCTCAACACGCTGTCTTCGAAAAAAGAACAGTGTCTTAACACTTGGATCTTGCTAAATGTATAGAAATATAGTTAAATAAGCTTATTTGAATAGCAATAACAAATTTGACTATTAAAATAGAGATACAAAGTGTATGTAATGTAAATAATTTGGAAAAAATAAACTTCCAAAGACTAAAATTAAATAGTAAAAGAACAAGTTCTGAGAAACTAAAGATGATTACTTACATTCTTGTAATAAAAATCCATGAGAGGACAGGATGTACCGCTTAAAATATTCTTCCGGTGGACAATTGAAGCCTGTTGCGGACATCATGCTTAGTATGTGTTCCACTAAAAGCGAAAATTAGATATCTATAAATATTTCTCTCCCCCGACTGGCAACCGATTCCATTACCGTTGCGTCTACGGTCACACGGTTGTGCACCCATTCACCACGATGGCCTCATAAGGTGTAATATAGGTATGTTATATTGTAAGTGTCGTTTTGCGCAGTGGAACCCCACTGGACTAAAAATGCAATGGCCATGGTTTCGCCATGGGTTCGTTTTCCTCTGAGGGAAATGATTGAATTTAGTTTATTTACATTTTTCAGCTCTCTGACTCACTCAATTAGAATTTCAATACACACAATGTCTCGAAAATTCGGAAGAAAGATTTACGTCAAATTTGACACTATTAGTTCCACAAGCGAACCTCACTGTCTTTCGTGTCCAACATCCCGATCCTACTCGAAAAAGCCGGCGATTTTAAATATAATATAATATACGTCAGGTAATTTCGCATTGGCAAAACTTTGCTACTGTTTTTATTTCTTTATTTTTTTTCATCAATGTTTTGATTGAAAAATTTTATTCAACCTATATGTACTCGTGTTTATTTGCTTTGCTTTGCTATTTTTTGATCGATTACTCAATCAGTTTACATAACCTTAATAAAGAAAATAATTGTATACATTGGAACACATATTTTTTATGTTATACGGTAAATGGAGAACGGTGTGACTAAACACAATTTTTTTTACCTTGCTTATTATAAGCAGAAAACGTGTGGAAGACAAAAACAAAAAAACTAAGTAAAGTAAATCTTCATACGAGAAAATAATTATTATACATATCTATATTTAACTTACCAATAGCGCAAACTGCTATCAAAATAGAAACAAATGTGACTCGTCTCCTTATAGTGACATCCGGGGCGAAGTATAAGCCGTGAACTTCCGACTGCAGCCAGTGCAGAGACAGGCTCTGCCAGATCTTGACAGTTCTCCAGGATAGTATAAGTGAGAGTAGTGCGTTGCCGTAGAAGATTGAACCAGATAAACGAGCTGTTATGTTACCTTTTAAAAATAATATTGTCTGAGGTAGATTACTCTATCTGATTATAGCTATTACTATATAAATTTTACATCATGTATTATTCTGATATATAAGCTATACTACTGTAAAATTACATCCAATTCCGCTTAGAAGTTCTTGCGTGAAAGTGTAACAAACATTCATCAGCACACATTTTTACATTTAAAATATTTGCAGGATTATATTTTTGAGAGTAATGTGTTTTTTTAAACATGTGTAGGATAACGGAACTTAACTCTAGTTTCTTCTAGTTTGAGAAAACCGTAATGGTCTTTGCCAACCTAACGGGATACAGCGTGAACTTTATAAAATATTTGCGATATAATGAAAAAACTTTGAAAGTTTTATTAAGTAGCAGAACCGCGCGACTTCGCCCGCTTTGACTATATGAATATTTCTTTAATTAACTCAAAGAAATTATGGATTAGTGAGAAAATACAAACCTTAATAATTATAATAAATAGACAATAAGTATTTAAAATAAACAAATAATAATAAGTAATCATAATCAAAGGAAATTATTAACATTGAAAAAAATTTTATTTACAGTTCCATGATATGCATTTTTATTACTTTAGTGTTAAATAAAAGTGTTTATCACAAAACAGTTGCTATCGCTTTTACAGAAAAGTGACAGGTGATAAGTTCGATTCCCACACGATGAAACAAAATATTTTATATTTACATTTCCTCGCTTTTGTAACGACTCAAAAGGTATCGTTGAGTTCCATCATTCAATATACAATGTCCTCAGAATTCGGGGGAAAAAAAAGAAAAAATGAACTTAAAGTTTTATCATAACTTACGACCTCCAGATGAATTAACAGCATATCCAGTTAGAAGCCGCACCAACTTCCATATAGCACCAACTTCAATAGCTATCAACATGACCAAAAGCACCAAAGACCAGATAAATGCAATTCTTCCTCCATACGTCGGTATACCGAACCAACGAGCAATTGTGAATATCTTTGTCATAATTGGTAGGAATTTCTGAAAATTTACATTTTATTAGTGGTCTTCGTGGCGCAGCGTACTTATGTAATCTAGACGGTTGTAGGTTCGATTGCCATTTTGGGGAATGAATTATTTTCATATCCTCTTCTTCTATCTTTGCTGATGGTCACTGGCAAAAAGACAAAGCACAACAAAAAGGCTCTGTTGACCCTGCTATATATACGAGATACCGCACGAAGCTATAAAAATATATTTGAATTTAAGATGTAATTTATTAATTATTGCCAAGAAATTAAAGGTTTAATTAATAGATTTAACATTTTTTTAAACATTTTCAAGCAAATCAAAAGGGTGAAATATTAAAGTTTGGTAAAATTTTATAAAAAAAAAATTGTCACACGCCACAAAGTTGTGCCTCAAAATATATTATATTATTTCTTACATCGCTCTTACGATTCTTAAAGATATTTTCCTTGTGCATAATTATGACTAGATTTCATTGTACCTGGAACAAAGTGAAAGATAATATATAGAGATTAAATAAAATACTTTACAAATGAAAAGTTCACACTACATTTTGTCATTACATGAAATTCGCTGCTCAAAAAGAAAAAAAATCATAAAAATGACAATTCATAGGTGTTTCATAGAAAAAAAATCACTACAAATCTATAATTGTTGTTCACTATGCTGTGAACAACACTATAGAACTGATAGTCTTGACACTGTTATGAGTGAAGAAGCTTGAAGCAGTAGTAGTGTAAATGTAAGTCTTCTTTTCTTCAGTAGGTACGTTGCACTATACAGAAGAAGATCATTGAGCTCAGAAAATACTATATTTTTAATAGCTTCATATCCTACAATGTATGGGATACAGATTCCACACAAGGTAGGGGAGGAAGAGAAAATTTGAAAATCTAGTGTTAAGACATTCCGTTCTCCATTAAAGACACTTATTTGGTAAGACATTCTGTTGTCCATTAAGACATTTCCCAACATCACCCACTTTAAACTGAATTCTTGAAGCATAGCGTTTTAAGTGGAGAATCTCGGAGTGCTCGTTATAAGAGCGTGGAAATGTTATATTTGTATATCATATTTATAATGTATATAGTATTTCATCCTTCCAAATGAAAATCAAACTCACAACCGTCGCGTTTGTAATAGCACAGTTGTGCCCGTGCGCCACGATGGCCTCAAATGTTTGACCTGAATATACTTTTTTGGATCTTGGTTTTATAGAATTGATATAAAATTAACCTTTTCGTTACTGATCTGTGCACTTATCGATAAAATGTAATTTATACTGTGGAATACAACTACAGAATAAACAAGAATCAAACTTACAATCATTTACAGTAACTAGTTATTACAGCACTTAATACTTTACTATGAAAATATACTAAATTAATACTTGTAGGTGGCAATTTTAAGTAAAACAACAATTTACTATTAATATAACATCCATGTTCTTTTCAAAGTACATAGTATGTAACTATTCATAAAGTATTTTTTTTTGTATACTATGAAAGTATTTTGTTTGATTTTGAAGGTTGTAAAAGTTATATATTAAGTTTGGTGAGGCCAGTCGTGGCGCAGTGGCACGAGGGGTGACTGTAAAACCGACTGGTTGTGGTTTCGATCCCCACTCGAGGAGATGAAATATTTACTTAAATTTATATTTCCATTTCTTCGCTCTGGTGTCGAGGTTAAGCGCGGCGTTGAGTTCTGCCACTCAACACGCAATGCCTCCAGAATTCGGCAGAAAGTGGGGAACGGAGTGTCTTAACACTAGGTTCCCTCTGCCTACCCTGCTCTGCTGTGTGTGAGATACAGCGTGAAGTTGATTTGTTTTATTTACTAATATATACGAGGCAAGTCGTGGTGCAAGGGTACAAGCGTGAGATTGTAAACGCTAATAGTTCTATTTCTTCGCTCTGGTGATCTAATTATGGTGGCAAAGCGCAGCATCAAGTTCGGCCACTCAACAAGCCAATACCTTCAGTGAGGAATGGAGTGTCTTAACAGTAGGATCCCTCTGCCTACCCTGCTACATGCGGGACACAGCGTGAAGATGAATGAAAAACATCTTACACATAATAAATAAAAATTAAAACATATATATTAATAACTCACACACGATATTGGACGAACGATCATCAAAAATCCCACAAAAAATACCAAAATATTAAAAAAACTACATTCTTTTGTTCTAGTATTGAAGTTTTATAATGAAAAATAAAACGTTTAAAACAAATCACTTCGTATTGAAAAGTGAAGCACCGCGTGTTTAGAACCTATTGATTTCCACGAACTGTATGTATGCCTCATTGAAATTGTTTATTTGTATTTGATTTTCACTCATTTTAAATTGCTTTAAACACAGTATAAGCTTATAGTGGGAGAGCCAAAAGCAGCAAGACCTTCGTTATATTATAAAACTTGAAAGGTCTTGTGCGCATATATTCAACACCGGTAAATACTATCGAAAAATATAAAATTTAGATTAGCTTTGGCAGTTATTAGGTAACTAAGTTGTATAAAATAGTACGTAGCTTTCGTTAAATTAGAAAACTCACTTTTTGTATTTTCTTGGGAATAATATTAGAAAAGACGTTATCCACGACATTTAAAATGTTTTTAACTTAACTTTAAACCCTAATAAATTACAAGCACTCAAGAATATAGTGTAGTAAAGTTACAACAGAGGGATTATTGTATTTATATTATTAATTTTAAATAACTAATATGAAGAAAACCAGCGTTTGCTCCTAATATATTTGTAGGCGTATAGCTTACTAGGACTGGTGTACGGTGCGTCGCTCTTTTAATGCGATGGTTGCGGGTTCGATACGGGGAACTAAATAGAGTTAATAAACCTCTGGTACACATGTTATACGTTAAATTCTGCCATCCTAGAAAATGGAGAAAGGAGTATCTTAACGATATCTTTTCGAGTACACGCTATTATTAAATAGCGTGTACTCGAAAAGAACGGTGTCTTTATTATAATTTCTTCCTGTTTTTTCCACAATATAAAAATAAAAAAATAATAAATTAAATTAGCTTCATGCTGTATCCCGCACACAGCAAGGTAGGCAGAGGGAATCTACTGTTAAGACACTCCGTTCCCCACTTTCTGCCGAATTCTGGAGGCATTGCGTGTTGAGTGACAGAATTCAACGCCGCGCTTAACCTCGACACCTGAGCGAAGAAATAGAAATATAAATTTAAGTAAATATTTCATCTCCTCGAGTGGGGATCGAACCCACAACCAGTCGGTTTTGCAGTCACACCTCGTGCCGCTGCGCCACGACCGGCCTCTATAAAAATGTACCTATGATATTTAAAAAAAATTTTGAAGAGTTATACCACGCTTAGGAAAGAAAAATATTTTCTAGAAAATAAGTTTCTTTCCTAAGTGGATTTGAATACGCGCCCTTCGAAAACCATCCACGCTACGTTAAAATTTTTCTAAGTTTTCAAAAAAAGCAATTTCAACTTGTCAATGATAAATCTAAAGAAAATCTAATTGCTGTCATCTTATTGTCCAATGAGTTGTTATGGTATACATTGTTTCTTCACAAGTGATTTCAAGATATTACGTGGTTAGAGCCGCAACAGAATAAATATCATTCTTCTAGAAGACTATCGAACATAAAACCATTATCCTGTACACAGCATAATATGCAGAGGGAACCTAATGTTAAGACACTTCGTTTCCCGCTTTCCGCCCAATTTTTCGAGGCATTGCGTGTTGAGTAGCAGAACTCAACACCGGACTTTTGTTTTGGTGCCAGAGCAAAGAAATAAAAATAATATTACACAATAATTTATTCACTCGATCAGGGATAGAATCCACAACCGTCGCGTTACAGTCACACCTTTATGCCCCTGAGCCACTTCGGTGTCTTGTTCTTATTTATGGAATATAAAAAATATTTTCCCCAAAAAAAGATAAAATCAGAGCGTTACCCTGTTGCCATCTCGGAAAGTTTAAATTTAAATAGCCATAAATCCACATAACGAGGTAACTTGGTGAACTTTGTCCAAGTATAAAATGCAGCTACAAGAAATCTGTCATACTTTGTCCGACATTGTTACAATGTCAACAACTTCGGTTGGAAAACTTATAATTTAGTTAAAATTACCTTTATGGTTTTAAAGTTTGTTTTTTTTTTACTTTTATTCGTGTCATATAAACCAAGTATCGATTTATTTTTCGTTTACCTGTAAAATAGCTTTGATTACTAACTCTTTGTTTCCCGCACATAGCAGGGTAAAAAATATTTAAAATAGTCAAAAACACATTTTACTATACAAAATACGACTTTTGTCGAACATTACTTGTTTTTTCTTTAAGTCGTCAGAATAAAAGTGGAGAGCAAAGTTAATCGTAATAAACATCAGCTTCACACTGTATCCCGCACACAGCAGGGTAGGCAGAGGGAACCTAGTGTTAAGACAAATTGTTCCCCACTTTCCGCTGAGTTCTAGAGGCATTGCGTGTTGAGTGGCGGAACTCAACGCCGTGCTTTGCATCGACACCAGAGCGAAGAAAGGGAAACATAAATTTAAGTAAATATTTCATCTGCTCGAGTGGGGATCGAACCCACAACCAGTCGATTTTACAGTCACACTCTATGCCCCTGCGCCACGGCTGGCCACGTAATAAACATTCATACACAAATTAAAATCCAAGTCCACATCACTGCACTAAATATTATATATGTACATATACATTACTAATATAACACTGCATATATAGCAGGTATTTGACATTTAAATAAATTTGGTTTCTATTTTGGTATAGTCATAATCTGACGACCTCATGTTTCCATGATGTTATCACATAAGGTCAGATATCTAAATTTGACGCTACGTTTGCTGTTCTCTTGGGGTTAATATAGTTACCTTCAATTTACGGTCGTTTCGTGAATAGCTTTTGATCTTCAGAGGTCAAAGATCACCGTGTCTCAACTTACTAAAAATTTCACAGCTTCGCGCTGTATTCCGCACACAGCAGGGTAGGCAGAGGCAACTTTGTGTTAAGACACTCCGCCCCCAGTTTCCGCTGAATTCTAAAGGCTTGTTGCTCGTTGAGTGGCGGAACTCATCGCCGCGCTTTGCCACAACACCAGAGCGAAGAAACGGAAATATAAATTAAAATAAATATTTAATTTAATCGAGTGTTGATCGAACCCACAATCAGTTGCGTTTACAGTCACACTTTGTGCCCCTGCGCCACGACTAGCCTTTTTTGGATCTTATTTTTGTTGTAGCCGTATTTTACTATGTAAGTAAAAGTATATGAATGATTTTTCACTTCTTATCGATGCCATAAACCAAATTAAAAATATAATGTATTTAATTTTTTCCTTGACACTTTAGCCCGCACATAGCGGGGTAGGCAGAGCGAACCTAGTGTTAAGATAGTTCGTTCCCATTAAGACATTTTTGTTTCCCACTTTCCGCTGATTTCTGCGGCGCTGATTACTGAATGGCGGAGCTAAGCGCCGCGCTATGCCTCGTTACCAAAACGAAAAAATGAAAATATTTAATATTTTATTTTACAAATAATTCTCGTGCCACTGGGCCACGACGGCCTCAAACAAATTTTGCAAGTATTTTTAAATTATCGAAATAATATTAAGTAGGGAAGGCAGTTTTAAAAACACGACTTTTAGAAATGATGACCACTCACCTTTAAGTAGACTGCTTCTTTCCTTTTCTAACACAAAGAAATCACATAATAAATCATATCTTTAATAGCTAAATATTGAAAATTGCTTATTTTACTATGTATTTTATACTTATTTAGAAAACGTTTAAAAATTTGAACGTAGCGGGATTCAAACCCACGTCTCCTGGAAACCGACCAGGCGTCCGACCAGACGTAGGCGTGGGTTCAAATCCCGCTACGTTCAAATTTTTATACGTTTTCTAAATAAGTGTTTTTCTTTCCTAACTATGGAATAATAACACTTTAAAAATGTTTAAAAAATATTTATTTTATTATAGAAATTTTGAATTTTGAGTAGTAAATCTTTACATAATATATATAAAGTTTATATGAAATTTTGAAACTATTTTTATGTTACTCGCGCCTATTTATTATAAGCAAGTGACTAAGTAGGTAAGTAGTATAATATTAATGACCTATAATTTTACCTTTACAATAATACTCTCGAAGTGACGTTTGATTTATTGTAAAAGGCTTCGACAGGAGATTGATGTGGTTAACTATGCGGAAATAAATGAAGATCTAAATATTTGTATTTTGTTTGTCCATTGTTTAGCTTATTAGGCTAAAAAGGTACTAGATTCGATTTCTTTCCACATTAATAAATATATTCGAAAGCCGTAAAAAGGAGTTGGTGTAAATTTTCATATTTTTTTAATGAAGGGGCAAATGAAGCACCACTATATTGTAAGCAGAACCTTAGCCCATGGACATCTAAAACCTGACGGTATTGCGGATGTGTTGCATTAAGGCATTGATGGCATTGAGGGAGAAAGTATTTATACACACAACGCTTGAAAGCTCCCAAATCGATGCTTTCAGTTTATATCTCAGGAAGAAGATCACTCCATAGTTAATGACGTGTTTAATGATAATGATGAACACATGAGGCCGGTCGTGGCGCAGCGGCACGAGGTGTGACTGCAAAACCGACTGGTTGTGGGTTTGATCCCCACTCGAGGAGATGAAATATTTACTTAAATTTATATTTCCATTTCTTCGCTCTGGTATCGAAGTTAAGCGCGGCGTTGAGTTCTGCCACTCAACACGCAATGCCTCCAGAATTCGGCAGAAAGTGGGGAACGGAGTGTCTTAACACTAGGTTACCTCTGCCTACCCTGCTGTGTGCGGGATACAGCGTGAAGCTAATTTTTTTTTTTTTTATGAACACATGTTAAATACCAAAAACATCCAGGTGGTGTGAATGATATTTACTCCTGGACGAGAGACGCGATGGTAGAAAGAGGATGGTGGCACCAAATTAAATAATTCCTGAGAGCATTTCCCTTAGTAGACTAGTGTATGAGGCATTAGATATATGTGGACGTCGTAGCGTTTAGTGCTCCATTGTCTCTGGTTACCCTGATAGAGATAAAACTTTAATAAAATTTTGTTATAAATAAGTAAATTGTAACAATTTTTTAATTAATTAAAATTGTTAACGTTGTCGATAGAAATATTTTGTTAACATGTATGTATCTGATAAACTGTTCACCAAAAACTGACATTATTTAGTTCAACGGAAGGAAAATAACGAATTCTCTGAGTGGGGATCGAACCCGCAACCATCGCATTTACATTAGCACGCTTTGTTTTGCTTGTTATTTTTACTTTCGACTTTCACCTAATTATTTGGATCTTAAGGAATCACTCTCGATACTCCAGTTGCCACCATTTAAGAGATATTTCAAATTGAATGTACAGTTCAGTTCTAAATTTATGGCGCTTCGAGCGTGCCAGTTGAGCACCAATCACTTCGCCAATGTCACGTTGTATGGAGAACACACGAAGGAGATAAAAAATTTAATGTATGCCACTCACTGAATCGACATCCGTCATCCATAAAGAGGATGGATGATGGTGACAAATGACGGAAAAGTATTTTCCATTAGGAAGTATCGTAAATGATAAAAGCAATCTTTAGCGTTGTCCTTGACTTTCTTTTTTCGATTATTACAGTGAAATAAGGGAGCAGGTGTCGAGGTTTCCCAATGTTTTAGTTATATGTTTTACTAGAGGGCGCGCGCGGCTTCGCCCGCTTATTAGGAGTGAATTCTAAAAAAACCACTTTCAATAAAATATTTTTAACAGTCTGAATTTAAATTTTTATAAAAATCGGTGGCAATTTAAAGATTTTTCCATATAAACTTTCAACCCCTTATTTGAACCCTTAGGGAGTGAATTCTTAAAAACCATGAAACACGTGTTCAATGAAATATTTTTAAGAGTCTGAATTTCAAATTTTATAAAAATCGGTGCAGATATTTTTTTTTTTCCATACACATTTTCAACCCCTATTTCATCCCTTTAGGGTTAAAATTTTTGAAATTCCCTTCTTAGTGGATGTCCAGAATATGAAAATAAACATCTGCCCAAGTTTAACGTTTCTACCATCAGCGGTTACGGCTCTGCGTGCGTCTTACCTCAGTTAGTCAGCACAAGTCCTTTTATATATATATAGATAGATAAGGTAAAAAAAAATTATATATTATGAATCTCTTGGGTGGGTTAGATACGCTTTTAGTATATAAATATATGTATCGTATCAAAAAAACATATATTTTAAATATATAGGCGTACTGTGAATCTGAATCCATTAGTCTTATACTCCCTAGTCCCCACCTATGTTCATAAGAACATGAACACATAAATATCAATTGTTGGATTATAGAACAAAATACAAATCTTTTTGTATTAATTCTGTCCTCTCTGGACAGTCGTGGCGCAGCGGCACAAAGTGTGACGGTCACCAGCGTCTGTGAAAAATGTAAACTTAGTTAACGAATTTAAGTCTCAACTCTCAAAATATGTTTTAGAGAATACCAATTTCTACAGCGATTAAACAACTCACAAATATTAAAAACTATGTTAAATATTTTATTTCGTTAACTGGGTACTTGTAAGGCGATGTTAATTGTTACATTTATTGTATTGTTCTCATGTAAGTGAAATTGTATTTCTTTTTGAGAAATTCTTTAAACATAATATGATCTCCTTGCACCGTACCTTCCATAATTTCCATATTTCTTCCAAAATTTGCGAAGACAATTCGAATGAGGATCAAAAGAAACTTTATTTAATATAAAGTGTTTCTCTAGTCGTATTGGGTTAACTTACCAAAGTGAACGATCTGAGAGGTCATGGCCAATTTGTAGTGTTTTGACTTCGCAACTGGAATAAAATTTCTGTTTAACATAACTCTTAAAATAGAAAATTCGACGAAAAGGTCGTCGAATTTTGAAGGCATTGCGTGTCGAGTGGTGGAACTAAATGTAAAAACGTAATGCCTCGATTGTATTTTTCACCAGATTATACTTTTCCCCGCCTGTGAATCGAACCCATAACAGGCCGCGTTTACAGTCCTAAATACATTATCAAATAAATGTTATAATACAACTTTATCCATAACAACTCTTTGGAACTCAAAAATTTTTAAATATATTTTTTTAAAGAAAGTCAAGCTTCTGTTTCTTTTATAAATATCTCGCAGATAGGATGTACTTGAGACTTGTATGAGGAAAAAGTAATTTGAGCTACCCATTTCACAATTCTAAGCTTTAAAAGTGATTTAAAAAAAAAAAAAATCCCAATAATTATTATGAAAACGTAAAAAAAATTGAACGTGGAAGAATTTGAATCCGTGCCTCTTTGGAAACCGTCCTAGCGCTATGACCACGAAGCCATACGTTCTCATCGAGCTATGTCGAAATTCTTATACGCTAGTTACAACTTACTCATACTCATTTTGTTATCATCTCTTTAGGGTATTGGTTCCCAACCAGTGGTCCGCGGACCACCAGTGGTCCGCAGAAGCCTAAATATGGTCCCCGAACGATTTTAATTTTATGACTGGGGATGGTGAGGCGAAGTTTCTGTTTAATTATCACAGTTAATTTTTATTATACCTACATGCATAGTGGTCCTTGCTACCAAGAACGATATAAAAGTGGTCCTTGATCAAGAAAAGGTTGGGAATCCCTGCTTTAGAGAGATTTGTACAAATTTCCGGTACTCAAAGATAATTACTTAAAATTATTGTTTAGCAAGGGAGAATACTAATTAAAAAAGAAATATCATTTTTAAAGTGTTGTTCCACACCTAGGAAAGAAAAATACTTGTTATAAAAACGTATAAAAGTTAGAACGTAGCGGGATTTGAACCTGCGCCTCTTTGGAAACCGGCCAAGCGAGGCCGGCGTGGCGCAATGGCCCAAGCGGGTGACATTAAGCGCGATGGTAGTGGGTTCAGTTCCAACTCAAGCCAAAAATGAAAAAGTTAATGTCTTGACTCTACGTTCTCTCCGTCTATCCTGTTCTGAATAGAGAATAGAGAAAAATAATTGTTTGATTTAGAGTTTTAATATTTGAATAGAATTCCCAATACCTACGTTCTGACAAAGCTTCAAACGAAACAAATTGATCCATATAAAAGTTCATTCTATATTTCAGTTAATCCGTAAGCCAAAATTTAGTTTGATACGCTCACGGGTGGTTCCGTATCTATAAAAATGGCGAAATAATCGTATCTGTTGCATGGGAACACCCTTAAATGTTTTATATTTTAGTATTTGTTGATATCGTGGCAAGAAAAATACATCATCTGTGAAAATATATAACTATCTCGGTTCATGAGATGAGAATCTAGTGATAGACGAAGAAACAGACTCACAGTGGAGTCTTAGTAATAGGGTCTCGTTTGAACCTACTTAAATTACACTGTTATCTGCTTTCCGCATAATATCTCGAATAAGTCACCAGCTCGGAGAAATTAAAATAATTCACTTCCCCGAGCAGAAATCGAACCCACAAACTCATTGCGCCACTCAGTCAGGCGCCGTGCCGCTGCGCAACGAGGACCCCAATACTTGCGTAAAGAGAATTGTAGTACTTGTAGTGAATATTATCTTTTAACAAAATTAATAAATAATAATAATAATAATAATACATGTAAACTTCTATTTCATTCGATATTAATATTATATACTTACACTACATTCTATTTTCAAATTTACTTAAAACTAAAGTGTTAATATTTATATTTATTATAATTCATCCGCACGCAGCGCATTCGCATGACAAACTTGTTTCGAGATTTTTTGCTGTGCGTGACGTAGCCTGCTTGCTAGCTACGAGTAAAGAGTCGGCTACTATCGCTTGCGACGTTCACTTGTTTAAATATTGTACTCATTGCTTGTATTCAATTTTAAGCCTTATCTTCTTGCTAATACGTATCTGTTTCGCTTATTTATTTCTTTTAGTATTTCTTTAAATTTCTTTATTTCCTTCTGTGATTGTGTAAAATTATTTTCTTTGTATATCTTCTTAAGTGTA
>JAATLQ010035586.1:0-30281 GCA_013421005.1 Heliconius erato x Heliconius himera
ACACAGCAGGGTAGGCAGAGGGAACCTAGTGTTAAGACACTCCGTTCCCCACTTTCTGCCGAATTCTGGAGGCATTGCGTGTTGAGTGGCAGAACTCAACGCCGCGCTTAGCCTCGACACCAGAGCGAAGAAATGGAAATATAAATTTAAGTAAATATTTCATCTCCTCGAGTGGGGATCGAACCCACAACCAGTCGATTTTGCAGTCACACCTCGTGCCGCTGCGCCACGACTGGCCTACTATAGATAAGATTTCATTTTTATATTTTATCATGGTAAATTAAAATTAGCAATTTTTGTAACAATAATGTTACTGTTGTTAGCCTTAGTAACAATTTTGCTTTATAAGTTATTTTTTTTAAATAGAAATAAATCAGCTTCACGCTGCATCCCGCACACAGTAGGGTACAAATGGAGTGTCTTAACACTAGGTTTCCTTTGTCTAAAGGAAACCTAGTGTTAAGACACTCCATTTGTCACTTTCCGCGGAATATTTGGAGGCTTTGCGTGTTGAGTGGCGGAACCCAACCCCGCGCTTTGCCTCGACACCAGAGCAAAGAAATGGAAATATAAATTGAAATAAATATTTCATTTCCTCGGGTGGGATCGAACCCACACCCGTCAAGTTACAGTCACACCCTTGTGCCCCTGAGTCATATAATGTACCTATGTTTGCAAAGCACTTAAGATTACTAATGTGAAAATTATTTAAACCTTAATGCAACCCACATTTTCGTAATTCCAATAAGGATGTTCCAATTGTTTTAAAAAAAACACCCTTAAACAAATGACACAAACAACAGAAAACTTAAATGACAGACTATCTACTATTCTCTTACCCAAAAATACTTAAACGAAAGATGTAACCAACTACGCCGCGATGAAATACATTATAATTATTGGATAACTCCAAAATACGTGCAATCGCTTCTAAATTTACTTTGCTATAGAGCCAGGTGCAGAATTGAAGCATTCTCTCGTCCATCTCCGGCCTGGTTCCCTGGCCGTGGTGTCAAGCGACAATCTGCTCTAGAGCAAACACAGAGAGAGGGGTGCGGGACGGGATTGGAAGGATTATCAAATGCCATCTAGGCGGTCAACTCAGTCAGGTGAGATCCTCTGTTTCCTGAGGAAGGCCCAGCTTAAACTACCAAGGATCAATGCAAGGCTTATGAGTCGCATTTGGAGGAGGATAGAAAGTCCCTCGGAAGTCATCTGACGTTTGACCTCGGGCGGCCGGGTATGCCACGGAGTGCTGCTCCTTAGGTGCAGGTGACCCGATACATTGGCGCAGCGGAATGCGTTGGACGCGAGGCGACCAATATGTACCTCCAGGCTTTCTATTTTTAGGTTGTGGTGATGCGTGGTGTTTCTTACGTAGTATGGCGCCTGCGTCACTCGACGGTGGATTCTGGACCACCTGCAGGACTTCTCGTTGAATGATACTCGCTAGGGCGTTGTGATGTCATCAGTGTATAGTGCGTAGAGAGCAGGTGACAAAATGCTAGTCGCTGCTAGACCTCGAACTTTCAACTCTCAAGCAAAATGTCCTGTCACTGGGGCCGGGAGGCAACGACATGCGCGACGTGCTGGGGGTGCCAGTTCTGAGCACTTAATGAAGTAGACCTGGGTGTAAGACGCGGTCGAATACGCGTGCTACGTCGAAGAAGACTGCTATTGCACTCTCCTTTCGGTTGATCGCTGTTACGGCGTGGTGTAACCAGAGTGGTATATCCGCTCGCCAAACTGCTCGCTTCGTGGGTGGATGTGCGACTGGAGAAGTGAGAGGAATAACTTCTCGAACAGCTTGGCGACCGCGCTAAGAAGGGTTATAGGTCGGTATCCCTCAGGCTGCTATGGGCTCTTCCCAGCCTTGGGCGACATGAAAAGAGGACCTGCTCGGCCCTCTTTTCATGCCCGGAGGAAAGAAGCCAGGCGGGTGCGGCGGATCCATTTTTATAAGCATAATGTGGGTGCGGGGGAACGCGTGGTGGTTTTTAGTATCGTAATTTCAAATATGTGCTACTAACCTTCTAAAGTACTTATTAAAATGAAAAATAGTAAAAGACTGTTTTGATCTACATTAAATGGCCAACGTAACTAATATATAGTTATTTATATACTGAGAGTAAGGTAATAAATGAAACTTGCGCCAAAACTGAGGTTTATAGCCGGCGTGATGTATCAACAATTAAATGCATTTTTCTCTAAAACTATTCGTAATTTCAAATTAGTGTAAAGAGCAAATTTTATCTTCGTTTAACGTAGAAAATTAATAAAGTATTTAAAAGGATAAGGATTGATAGTATTATGGACAAACATCCCTCACAATAAAAAATATATTCAAATTACTATTTTTAGACAGAAATATGCTCACTGTATGCTATCCTTAGAAGATACGCATATGCTATCGCTAACTTTTTTGTAGTTTTTATTAATAGGAATAATACTCTAGTACATTGTTTTCATGTAGGACTTACCATTAAAGTAGCGCATGCGTGAAAGTGTCTTAACGGGTAGGACTTTATACACATTTATCATATTTATGTCAAATTACAATAAAATATACATATAATAAACTATACATAAACTTTCCTTGAGAAATACTCTACATAATGGTGAAAACCGCATCAAAATCAGTTGGGTGGTTTAGAAGAAGAAGACTTAGAAAGGCCAGACAGAGACGATATGCGTTCTTATTTTATAATATATAGCGATAGAGATAGAGATTGTACTAATATTCACCAGATTCATGTCTGTGAACTTAGCAGAACATTGTCCAACAGATCAAAAATAAAATTGGGTTCTCTTCGCATGCAGTTGAGTTTTATAGTTCCTGATAGGTTTTACAAGTAGTACTGGCGTTTTTACATCTGGCTCATCTTTAATTCTGGCGTTTTTAGAAAACTTTTTTGTGAAGATTAATAACATTTTTAAAATTATTTGTTTCGTATCTACAAATTAATTTGATATTTTTTAATAAATCGAATTTTCAACTATGCTCTGCTGGCATTTTTACTCGAGCTGTGGTCTTCGTTCAAGTAAAATATCATAGAAATATATATATTCTATTATAAAATTAAGAGTTCCCACGTATCATTTTATTTATTTTTAAAAAAAACTTTACCTTTCGAACTATTTACGAAACTAACGTTCTTTTTTCTGTTTATTTTTTTTCTTCGTGAAATCAACAGAACTATTGTTAAAAATGATCAGGAACTATTTTTCTCTTCCTATGTATGCAGAACTCGCCCCGATTTTTATTTGCAAAAAAATGATCTGCCAAGGGCTTTTTTAGTGGTAAAAACGCCTGAACTAATTGTAAAACCTATCATCAACTATACAACTCAGCTGCATGCAAAGAGAAATGAATTTTATTTTTGATCTGCTGGATATTGCTCTGCTATGTTCACAGATATATCAAATTGTAGGTGACACTACAACAAAGTAAGCAATCGTGAAAAATGCGTGCAATTTTAGTAAATCTATTAATTTTTTTATGGTTTCCTACTTCTAAAGGTAAAAACAGAACTATTATAGAACCACTTTGTCGTCCATCTTTCCATCCATCTAGACCATTTATCTCGAGATTACGTTAAGCTAAAATTAATATCAAATATTCAGGTGTTCCCTTCAGCAACAGAAAAGATCAAGCTTCTAAGTCAACGCATTCAAAATATACTAGCATAAAACTCCCCGCGTAATCAAAACTTATAGGACAAATCCCAGGGAACCTCGAAACAGTTAAGAAATTTAGCACGAAATGAGAACTTACATTACAAATAAAGAAAAAATCTAAAAATTGACAATTTATAGATATTTTAAAGAAAAAAATCACTACAAAGTACACGAACGAACCTCAGTGGACAACTCTGACTTGACCGGTCTTTATTAAACTACTTATTACTTATTACTTGAGATAACTTCTAAGAAATATTTATTCTTCTTAACTCAAGAAGAATAAATATTTCTTAGAAGTTATCTGAATTTAAAATTTTATAATATTTACTAGAGGGCGCGCGCGGCTTCGCCCGCTTATTAGGAGTGAATTCTAAAAAAACCATGAAACACGTGTTCAATAAAATGTTTTTAACAGTCTGAATTTAAATTTTTATAAAAATCGGTGGCAATTTAAAGATTTTTCCATATAAATTTCAACCCCTTATTTGAACTCTTAGGGAGTGAATTCTTAAAAACCATGAAACACGTATTCAATGAAATATTTTTAAGAGTCTGAATTTCAAATTTTATAAAAATCGGTACAGATTAATTTTTTTTTCCATACAAACTTTCAACCTCAATTTCATCCCTTTAGGGTTAAAATTTTTCAAATTCCCTTCTTAGTGGATGTCCAGAATATGAAAATAAACATCTACCCAAATTTCACGTTTCTACCATCAGCGGTTACGGCTCTGCGTGCGTCTTACCTCAGTCAGTCAGCACAAGTCCTTTTATATATATAGATAACTTAGACATGAAGTTATGTCCGATTATTTTGTAAAGTTTTTGTAAAGTTTGATATTGATGTTAAGTTATATTATTTTTCATTTTATGTTATACATTTGTAAAAAATATTTGTAAGCGTGATTCGTTTTATTTTTTCAGATTCACACGTACAGTGTGCATAGCAGAATGTAGTTTCAAGATGCTCCATTGACTAATTTTATTCATGATCTCAAGACTGCGTGCTGAGTGACGGAACTCTACACCATGGTTTAGTTGACCAAAACAGGAAATGAAAATAATTCATTTCCCTGAGGTAGCCATGATATTCTTAGTTGGAATCTCAGTCCTAAATTTAGCAATAATTTATTTACTTATTCTAACAGCCAAATGGCATATTCCATAAATAAATATTTTTATATATATTTGTGATGAGGCCAGTCGTGGCGCAGCGGCACGAGGTGTGACTGTAAAACCGACTGGTTGTGGGTTCGATCCCCAGTCGAGGAAATGAAATATTTATTTAAATTTATATTTCCATTTCTTTGCTCTGGTGTCGAGGTTAAGCGCGGCGTTGAGTTCTGCCACTCAACACGCAATGCCTCCAGAATTCGACAGAAAGTGGGGAACCGAGTGTCTTAACACTAGGTTCCCTCTGCCTACCCTGTTGTGTGCGGTATATAAAATATATATTTTCTGACCATTGTACAATGGTAGTTAAAAGAAAAGATTCAGTAAACACATTTTTTAAATAAAAACAGTCCTAATACATTTTACATTGGAGTAAACTAGGACTGTTTAAGCATAAATTATAGAACTAACATTAAATAGCTTTCAAGCAATCACTCTTTGGATTTAGATGGATTTATTTGCGCTGCTAATTGAATTCTAACTATGAGACTGATTATCCTAATTAAATGATTATTTATTATTATTATATTAGAACTTAATTTATTCTATGTGAAATTTATTATTTATTTATTATTATATTAGAACTTAATTTATTCTATGTGAAATTGTAACACATTACTAAACACGACTACTCGTGCTCTGCCACTGGCTAACCTCAACTATTTGGACAATTAATTATTTGATTAATTAATTGTTATTTTAATTATAAATGTGGTTAAGACCTATTTATAATTATCTACGTGAAGTCTTGGCTCTGGTGTGGTTCAGAGTACTACTCGTACAGTGCCACATAATCTCGACTATTTAATTAATCATTTATTATTGTAATTACGAATGTGTGTGTGATAACACCTATTTATAATTACACTGGGCTGGAGCAATGAAGGCGAGTATTGTTATAACGGAAAGGGGACCCCTGAAGCCTACACCTGTGGTCGCAAGTCCTGTCAATATTGTATGTTGATTGCTGGAACTCAATGTGGAGTCTTGACTATACTAGCAAGATTTTTTTTTTTAATGTAATAAAAAATCTTTGTTTCCAGAATTAAATAAAACTATATTGAATTGAATAAACATTCCCACGAGTTGAGATTAAACCCGTCGTTGAACATCGTGCTTATAACATTCAGACATTTTCCCATTGCGCTAGAATGGTCCCAATCAATTTAAAATAGTAATAATAGATATTTTATACAACTTATAACAGCTATTATATTAACGTTCCATTATAAATCAATATGTTCTCATTCCGATAGTTCATATCGTCACGTACTAGTTCAAGGGTGTACTATAAGAATTTCCTATATTAAATAGTATTAAGTCCTTTCGTAAGACTTTCCATGCAATTACCTACATACCACGGATTCTAACTTCTTTGAAGACAAAGGAAGCAATTTTGAGCCCTTTTAGGCTCTTGTTCAGCTTTATACAATATACAACGTTGTTGTTTTGCCCATACGAGTATTTGTTACGTTGCAGTATAAATATAGACAAGCTTACAAAGAAGAATTAGTATTTTCAAGGGTGTCATTAAGACATGGTGGACAGCTATCATTAGATGAGAACACTGAGAATGATTACTGATTTTATCATAACACCTAAAGTAAAATGGCACCTAAAGTGGTTTGTAAATATGCGTTTGATTCGCAGAACGACAAAACAATAAACAAAAATTCAATACAGAAGTTGGAATGGCTTGTCAAGATGGGTTTCTTATGATTGGATTAAAGAGTGGTTAAAGAGTTTATTTATTTCTCAAAAGAAATTACATTTCACTTAAAGAAAAATACAAAGTTACTTATCTTAAATAGGTACATTAATAAATGTGAGCTGTGGAATCAGTAAACATAGTAAAAACAAAAAGAAAACAATATTAAATATTCAAGAAACAGTATACACATACAAAAGTTGTGATTTAAATAAATTTTGTTCAAATTGTAGAGTAAAATTTATTAAGGTCAAATTAAACTTTTTGTAGCTAAAGTAACTATTTTGTATAAATAGAATTGCATGTTATGTAAACATAAATATAATAATCTATATTAATAGATGTTTATTCTTAGTACAGACATAAGATGTAAGAGTTAGTAAGAGTAAACAGCAAATCAAATATAGATTTTTTTAAAAAACATTAAAAAAATATATTAAAAAAATGTAATAAAATTGAGTAGGGAAATGTAATTACATAGCTACTTAATACCCTATCACGTCAAACAGAGGCAAGGTATCCAAATGACACGGGTCCGTTTCCCGTCAACTCTATAATTCGAGAACGATGAGATTTATGGGGCTACAAGATATGCGGTTTTAATATATTTAAGAATACTCAGTTCGTGGATTTCATTTTTTTTTTGATTTCATATTTTTACACATTATGGTAATAGAAAGAAACTAGTGTTACTTCGTTCCTCACTATCCGCGTGATTGAGTGCGACTGTTAATCCTAATAAACTATTGAGCTTGTTTATTTTCTTTTTAGTTTTATGCAGTCGGGGTTTTTGTTTTTACAAATATTTTTTTTTATTTTCCTATATCCGCGCAAGGTGTGTTGGACCAAAAGTATTAATGCAGTATTAGTAGATTGTTTAGCAGAAGATCATAATAAAATGAAGTAACTGTACACAAACATATGAAATAAAATTTTTACTCTATCCCTGTCTAATTGTCTTTGATTACAGACTTGGAAAAAATCAAAAAACTTTAGTACTAACCAACAACAACAAAAATATATATTTTGTATATTGAACTAAATTATTTTTTTAAATTTCAAAATAACAGATATAGTACTAAAAAAATACTTTCTTTAGGTAGTTCAACATGACAATTAGATCATATTATAAATGCATGCAACATGGAAAAATATTTCATAGAATTAACCATTTGTATCGTCATCAGTCAACAACGACTCACCCCACGATCATCTCAGGTTCTCCTCACACTTTAAAAAATTAAAAGACCGAGAAGGGCACGAATGTCAATCTCATCCATCTATGTATGTATATGTAGTCCCTATCTTCAAGCAAAACAAGGTGTTTTGTGTTTTATTTCTGCGTTAGTACATTCTGCGATATTTAAAGATTGCATTAAAATGTTCAAAATTATAATTATATACTTAAAGTAAAAGACTACCGTAGGTACGTGCTAGTTTGTCAGAGACATAAATAAGCATATCGCTATTAGTACTAAGACCCGCCGGGACTCATCGCCGTGTCTTGCCTATGTTTTCTCTGGCTTAAACTAGCCTTCAATACTTAAAATATTAGCGCTAACTGGCCATTTTCGTGGCTCTTCTTCAATATACGTCCAAGCTATAAATTCGGTCGGAAAATGCTAATATTTCAATGACTTATACCTTATTGTAAGATCGACTTTTTATACAAAAATATTTCGATAAGATATTCTGAAATATAGACCATATTTCAGAATATCTCAATCGTCTAACCACGTAGCGCAGTGTGACCTACATAGTTGTATCGATTTGACATTTATATCTATACTTATAATAAAATCGTAACGGATCAGTACTTTATTAGCGATTTATTATTAGCTTGCAAATTGTATTATTATATTATAGAAAAAAATCAAGTTTGTATGATGATAAAAAACACCGAGATTTCAAGATTTAGGATCGGGATCGGAGTTTATGCGCGAAAAATTGCTCTTGCCGTGAATGCGTACTTACCTTTTTCGCTGGCAACAAGGCAAAGAGTGGCGATGAGTTTTTCCACTAAAACAAAAATTACGAGGAAAGTAGAAAAAGCAATATAAATATAAACAAAGTTTTATTATCTCCAAAAAGCTTAAGAATTGTGTTAACTCGCCTTCAAGTCTATCTATGTTGTACGTCTACGGAATTTTATTTAGAAACTAGCGTCCGCTTGAAATATACAAAAATACACTAAATTTCCTCTGTATACTATGCTATATGCGGGATATTAGAAACATACATTATACATATAAATAAAATTAAAGGGTCTGTCTTTGATATCAACATTTTTTTTCACTTTTTTTTACCAGTGCATTTTTACTTACACGATACCAAAAGGCAGTTATTTTTTTTTATTTTTCTGGCTTTTTCTTCGTCTTTTTGTTTATGCGGGCTAACCTCCGGACCAGCTGAATCGATTATTATGGGACTAACACTAAAAAACAGAGGGGGTTGTGAAGCAACATAAAGGCTATTTTGATATTATATTTATTGAAAGTATGTTGCTGTACAAAATTGCTATTTACTAACAAAGTTATTTTATACAACTCTTTTAATAAATTAGTTAAATCTTTAGTTTTCAATGTTTTATTCTTTGATATTGCTTATAAATTATTATTTGTAGGATGTTAGAAAAAAATCGAGATTGTATCATTATAATAAATACCGATTTAGGAAAAATAAACATTTGTATTATTTTTTATCGTTGCTATAAATCTAAATGTTTAGGTACAATTTACTTTACATCCAAATTTATATCTTAAGATTCGTATTTTAATATTTTTTTCATGTATTATATAGTTGTGATAATGTTCTTATGTATTGCGGTTGAAACTCTTTATTTTTTGAGAGCAGAAAGGATTTTATGCTACATTCTAATCTTAATATAACTGAGCCATCCAGCCAGCTTCCTCTATATAGCACTATCTTTACTATTCATTTTACAACCAAACTTAGACATTATATTATTTCGGGCGAACCAACAAATCAGACACAAAATCCAGCTTTTACAATAACTTTATTTACACTTGTTATATACACATATACTCTCGTAGTCACAATATTGAAATATGAATTGTAATGACAAGTTGTCTTGACAATATCTTAGAACGTAATGAACACGAGTGCCGTGTCGTTTGTGCTTATATTCTAAATCCACCGGAAAAGACGCAGCATACTACCGCCACTTAATACAATCGATAATGGAAACAATATCAAGTGACGTACTCATAATTACAGTGACACCTATTACTACATTATAAGTAACTTATGCTAACAATTATCATATTTACATAAAGTAATAACATTGTAATTATTATATGTTCATCTTACTCATCTTCTTAGGAATCTGGCACTTTAGTTGAAAATCTTGAGAATATTCTATTCAATGTAAAAAGGCCTAAGATTACATAGCTTCGTGTTGAAGCTAACATAAGAAGTGAATTAAACCTAGCCTGACCATTATACTGAAGAGTGTCTAGACTCCCTAGGGTTATTTTATACATTCAACCATTTATTTAGAATAATGTAGGCTGGAGTAAAAGGTTCGTGGTTTTTTTTATACTTTTATATATAAGAAATCTTAACATCTTAGAAACTTTGCCTCTATATTACACTAGCAGAAAAAAAAAACTGTACCGATTTTTATAAAATTTGAAATTCAGACTCTTGAAAATATTTCATTGAACACGTATTTCATGGTTTTTAAGAATTCACCCCTAAGGGTTCAAATAAGGGGTTGAAAGTTTATATGGAAAAATCTACTTAACAATGATATTTGGAGTATGGTTATGTGCACTAGATGAATCGTAATTAAAATTTTTCGCGATTTTATTTGATTTTGTTTGCAAAAGTTGTCGTTTTTAATACAAAAATGTCTATACTTAGAATAAAATTGTAACGGATCGGTATCTGTACATGGAAGATATATAAAAAAATGTTGTTGGGGACCTTTGCTAATTAAGTAAAACCTAAAACAATAATTTTTAAAATTTCTGTCTATTTGTCTGTTTGTCTGAGCGTTTGTTATCGCTAATCTCAGAATTAGCTTAACAGATTTAAATATGGTTTTCACTATTGGATGCTGGCAAGCTTCCGTTATCATGTAGGGTTTTTTTAAAACAATCAGTTCAGAAATAAAAAAAAATTATGTCAATTTACAGTACTTAGTTCGACGAATTTACGAATTGCTATAACACTTATTTTATACAACTGTTTTACTGAACTGTTTACTAAATGTTTAGCTTTGAATTTGTATAATGGTAAATACACCGAGATGTCAAAATTTAGGATCGGGATCGGAGTTTACGCGGGAAAAACTGCGCTTGCCGTGCATGTGTACTTACCAAACGCGACAGTTGTGAATTCAGTTCCCATTCGGGGAAATGCATTTGTTACTGTCTTAGCAGACAGATCCTTTTCTAAGTCTTCTTTTTTACTTTTATCTTTAGCACCTGCCATCTAAAAATATAAAAAATAATTTGAATTACTAAAAAAAGTAGTTGCATATATTGGACCGGTACAATTGAGGAACCTGTGGGTGGTCCAATATACAGACCTTGGTAGTCGTACGATTCGCCACAAAAAATTAAAACATAATTTAAAAAAGATTTGTATAATTTTACTAGCACATTAAACAATATAAAATGTGCTTCCTTATGTAATATTTTAACTATTACATAAGGAAGGCAATTGTATACAGGAAATTGTAACTTATCTTCATGTAAAACAATGTTCTTAGCCAATATGCACAAAAATAATACCCGTACACTACAAAAAATATTTTTGTGTGTTCGATGGTGTTCGACGTCAATACAAAATTAAATTAATTGACTGAGATATAGCATCGGTCTAATTTAGGCGCCGGTACAATATTGGTTATTCTCCCTTATTTCAATACATATATTAACTATCGTTTATGACAAGTAAAAGATTTATAGCACCTACCGTATAGTTCGTCGTACTAAAGATGGGCCGTATAAAATTTCATTTAGAAAACAGAACAATTGCTTGAAATAAATTTCGACAAAAGCTTTGCCTTCGTCTTTATTACTTATTTTGATTCAGTAAAAGTAATTAGACTTGCCTATTATTTAAAGTTTCTTAATATATTTCAAACTTCCATTACTAACTCTAGTAAGAACAATCGCTCGAAATATTCATTTTAAATATATTTTAGTGACATTGCGAGTGAAATAAAAGAACTAAAACTCACTCTTAACTAACCAAGTCGGGAAAACAAATGAATACATGTAGGGGAGAACCGGGAGACATGCCCAGATGGGAGAGTTAAACCATTTTTCGAAAATGTATTTAAATTTGACGTGAACGGAACATCTCTTGCGTTCACGGGTCACATGCAAGAGGCCAATAACATGTATGCCGCAATTTTTCATTAAGGCAGTATCATTTATCAAATGAAATCTAAAACGTGTGCTTTGGCTGCGGCGCACGTTTTTTAAATTTTAATATTTTATAATTGCTGTCGTGTTTATTGAGGTACGTAGTGCATATTACTATTATTATATTGCGCAATAAATATAGTTTGACGTGTGTAAAGTATTTTTTTTTCTATGATCACAGATTTTTCTATACTACTACACTTTTCTATACTTAAAAGTGACATTATGGATGTGGGAGACATTCTTAGGTCCCTGTCTTATTTAGTTATTTTTTTCTGTATAAAAAAATAAATAAAAAGGTGTGGTTCAACACAAGCCTTCTAAAAATGCACACAAATTGCAGAATGCTATAATGGTAGTTTAACTGAAACGACGATGCAAAAAGTAAGGCAATAATATAAAATGTACATAATATTAAGTAATAAAATTTAACCTGCGCATTATTATATTTAAAATAAAATTAAGCAAAAAGGTGCCTACTAGAATAAGACAACTTAAAAATGTTAAATCGATTCTCTAAACCTTATGAAGAAGTAATTATGATATGCTATATAAAAAGTTGTTCAGCTCTTCCGGTAAGGGGTACCTATTATATATTTAAATTCCTCAAGCATTTCAGTAGCCAACAATAAAATGGTGAAGTAATAAGCTAAACTACACAAGACGATAAGACAATTCACGGTTTCCTTACAGCGACTATAGCTTATTTCATCAGCTTAAATCCAACTCATAAAACATGATAAATGCGCCATATTAGAGGTAAGAGATCGATAGAGGAATGTCTCCGGCTTTTCAGTCGACTCAGAGTACCATTAGTACCCTATCGGAAGTCCATTTTATAGATGTTGTAAATCAAATGTAGCTCGGGCTGACGTTTCATTGAGTTTTAATAGTTACGTTTTTTCTGTTTTTGTTTTATATTGTATTTTAGTTTATAAATGCTTAGCAATGAGCCACATAACATTGTGCCAATACTTGGTGATCACACTATTTTTATTTTATTTTAGACTAGCGACCAGCTTGGGGCATCGCCCTCATGAACTTCACAATGATTTGTTTACTAATCTGGATTACTTTCGTGTTCTAATGATATAATCATTTAAAAGATAATATCCATACATTTTGAACAACATTTGAAGCTATTTTGTTGTAGCCATTTTGTTAAACAAAATATTTTATATATTTTTTTTTTATTTATTAACCGATTTAAATAAAACAAACACTAAAAGTTAAGGGAAGTTTGCCAAAATGCAATCATGAAAATTTTTAAATCGGTTAAGCGGTTTCTGAAATTAGCATGCAAAATCAAGCAGACATGTTTGTCTGCAAACTGGCAAACAGACCAATATTTAAAAAATATTATTCGAGTTCTATTACATCGACAGATATTTTTTTTTATATATCTTCCATTTCACCAGCGGTCATTTTATTGTATATAATATGCTACATTGAGGCCAGTCGCAGCGCAGGGGCACAAAGTGTGACTGTAAAACTGACTGATTGTGGGTTCGATCCCCACTCGAAGAGATGAAATATTTACTTACATTTATATTTCCATTTCTTCGCTCTGGTGTCGAGGCAAAGCGCGGCGTTGAATTCTGCCACTCAACACGCAATGCCTTCAGAATTCGGCAGAAATGGAGTGTCTTAACACCAAATTTCCTCTGCCTACCCTGCTGTGTGCGGGATACAGCGTGAAGCTGATTAATATGCTACATATTATGTAGCATGTAGCAGGGTAGGCAGCGGGAACCTAAGAAAACAGACACTTGGTTTTAGACACTTCGTTCTCCACTTTCGTTGGGTGGTGGATTTTAAATTTCAATCTTGATGCTACTCTTGTATACTTCTTGTATTTTATTTGTTTTAGTGATATTAGATGTAACCAAAATTTAGACTTAGTTTTAAAGATATGCTGAAAAGTTTGTTGAATACACGTGTCTTTATCGGCCCTACTAAAATCCCTACCCGAGCCCCTTGAACTAAATTATAGGATAAATTCATGATAACAATAGTGTGGAATATTTTTTTAACATCATTTATCTTAAATTCGAAACAAATAATAAATTCAATAAAAATAATTTTGCAACATTTTTTTTGACATATTGTGATAATGCGTTGGATTTCGTCCTCCAAAATTATTTTATAATAAAGTACCCTGACAATAATGTGGAAAAATTATCAAATAAAAAATATATAAAATCTTTTTCAATTTAACTCTAACCGGATTAATCGCGTATATTTAATACGTAAATTTTTGGAAATCAAACTAAGCCTGGACGCTAGCGTTGTCAGAAGACTGACACCACCACACACCTCACTTCTTCAATGTGGGAAGGGAGTCAGATCAAACATCATTAACAACATCTTAATAAGAGCTTCCATATAAGCCATATACAAGCCTACGAAAATAAACCAATTCTTGAGACCAGTGAAAATAATACTTCTTTGTAGTGTGCAGACGTAAAGACTAGATTGTGTCTATGCCTTATCATATACCGGACAAACAAAGAACAACATCAGTATTAGGGTGAAGGAGGAGAAGGAGAAGCCGCTTGGAAACTTTCTAATCCATGGGACCCACCCTTAAGAACTTTCAAATCTCAAACCCATTATACCAGAAGACAAGATCATTATACAATCAGCTTATTCTGCAAGAATTCAGGGCAGTACGTAAGGCAATTAACTAATCATTGGCGGTAGTTGGATACAATAATTATGTCAACTGACAGACGGATGCCACCTCAGTCTACCCGTGACCACGAATTACTGTAAAATGTTCAATAATCGCGAATATCAAAGATTTAATAATATAAAATAATAAAAACAAAAAATAGTCAAGTGCGAGTCAGACACGCCTACCGATAGTTCCGTACCGATTTCAGGGTTGTAGGTTGACGGAAAGTACAACTTGTAAAAGTTGACTAACTTGAATTTGCGAATGCACTCATTTTGTATGAAATTAATTACAGTTATATATAACTATTCAGATTTTTTCTTTTATTTGTAGTATATAGTTATATTCAGATTTTTTCTTTTATTTGTAGTAGCAAGTTCTCATTCTTGGCCAAATTTCATAAATTTGTACCAACAAATTCATATAACTAATAAAGTAAAAAATATATTTGTTATGATGGTTTTAACAATAGTTAAAAGTAAGTATCTTAAAAAAGTATCTTAAAATAAAATACGCTATAAAAATATCCATGTATACTACTTATATATAAAGCCCTGATAACTTTTGATAAATGAAGCGAGAGCAACCTCTTAAGATAGGAGCTTCGTAAAAACAGTAAAATATCGTAAGTTTCCATCTCCCGGAAACTTTACTCCCAAAGATGATATTTCTTAGGAGCTTTTTTTGTTTCTGTCTCGAATTATGTCATGGTAACAGCATTTTTATAAAAGTTTGTTATAGAAATTGAAACCGCTTGAGAATTGGAGCGATGAAATAAAAAGTTTAAGAATAGTAAAAAGTAATTTAACGACACGCGTTCTATGTTCAGAGCCGTTTCGATTTTAAATATTAAACGAAATTAAATACAAATTCATAATAATAAAAGCGAAGGTGGAAAAATTCCATACTAGTATACATTCTGAATCCACAGCTTGAAGCTAAAAAAAAATAAGTTCCATATGTATAAAAATCTATGACATGTCAAATACTATTAAATATATATCATTTTACAACCCACGCTTCACGCAAGGTAGAAAGAGGGAACCTAGAGTTATGACACTCCATGCGCCACGAGTGGCCCCCTAAATATCATGATATTAATATGAATTACCATCGAATAACGTCGACAAATTTTAATAACGCCAAATGGAATTTCAATAGTCTGTCTCCATTGATATCGCAAGGTAGCAGTAAATTACAAAGGGTGACAATGGAAGGGCTGTTTCTTCAATATCGGTTTCCACGCGTTTTACAGAATAAGATAATAACTTAATATAGAATATTAGAAAAAAATATTTGTGTTTTATTAAAATTAAACATACAACAAGGTTTCGTTAATTGATGCCAATGTTATATTTTTAAACTTGATCGACGCGCCAAAATTCTGCTTTAGCTACCCGTTGTATCCTGCATATAGTAGAGTAAATTGAGATAACTTAGAGACAATACAGTCCGTTCTCCATTTTCCACCCGAGTTCGAGATATTATGTTGAGTAGCGGAACATAATGTTACGTTTTATTCATTTAGAACGAAAAAAATACAATAATTCATCCCTGTGAGTGGGAATCGAACCCACAACCACGGCGTTTACAATCTGAGTTATAAATCTTAAAAGTTGTGCATTTTTTTAGACATAGATATTTTGTTGACGAAAAACAATTTTTTTATATGCTTAAAATTATATAAACAGATATACGCTTACAATATTCTAGCACAAAGTATGACCATTTTGTTTGAAAACAACAAATAAATTTTGTCTGCGGTTGCAATTTAAATGCTATTCACAATAATTCCAGTATAATAAATAAATGAATTTGAAGTAATTGCTTTTATATTATTTTGTATTTGATTGAAAATATATGAATAATAATATAACTACTACCTATAATTAATAATTGAATACATGTTATGTAAGAGATTTATTCATTAATAATTTGCTGGCATGTCAGAATAGATTAGTTAAAATAAAATACAAATATTTTCTTATTTAATTGTACATTTTTTTAACATCTGTATATTAGTAAAAAATACAGCAGGGTAGGTATAGAAAACCTAGTGTTAGGACACTCCGGTCTCCATTGTTCAAGACAGTCAGACAGAGTGATGGACTTTAGCGCCGCGCATTGTCTAAATACCAGAGCGAAAAAAAGAAAACAAATTATTTACCTAGGCAAGATAATTTTGTATTATATTTAAATTTCTATTAAGTAATGTTTGAAAATATTTTTTTTAGCTTCGAGACTTGTGAGATTGCGGGTTTGATAATCTTCAAGCTGCTTTACCAGTGCGGTTAAATGAAAATAGTTAGTTGTCTTCGAGTAGGGATCGAACTCACAACCACGGCGCCACGATGACCTGGAATGAAATCTACAATATATTCGAATGTATATGTAAAATCAAATTAAATTAATCATAGCTTATATAATTAATTTAATTTGATTTTTTAATTATTCATAGCTTATTAAAAGATACGTTTTCTCTAAGTTAATTAAAAATTTTAAATGCCTGCGGATTTTTTTTACATATATTTAAATTTCGTATCGACAATGGATATTAAATAGAATGTACTTTTACCGATTTCAACAAAATGAACACTAAATGTTATAGTATTGAAAACTATATTTAAATCGGTTGAGCTATTTTTAAGATTAGCCTAAAAATGCACACATACATACAGATGCACAGATACACACAGATCATATAAATGTCCTAAATAATAGATTTTCTCATATATCAGCCAAGGACAGTCATTGATGAGTTACATTTTTATTATACTCGTATGTATAGATTACAATATTATAAATTACCATTTGTATTGATTTTGATAATGGTTTAATAAATTCTAAAATGTGTATTGTACAATAGTCAATCCGTGCGTCGTGACCCAGAGGCACAAGGGTGTGACTGTAACGCGACGGTTGTGGGTTCAATTCCCACTCGAGGAAATGAAATATTTATTTAAATTTTTATTTCCATTTCTTCGCTCTGGTGTCGAGATAAAATGCGTAGTTGAGTTCCGCCGCTTAACACAAAATGCCTCCAAAAATTCGGCAAAAATTCGGAAAGTGGGGTACGGAATGTCTTAACACTAGGTTATCTCTGCCTGCTGTATATAGTGGCTTCGACATAAAAGATACATGCTGTCGCGAACTTTAATTTATAACTATTCAAGATAAATAATCCTACGGTACATCATCTTTGTTTAGCTCTAGGTTTAGGCAGCAAACGACAAGATACTTAATTTACATGTATCGTTACCGACCAAAATTACATAAAATCATTACAAATTGTAGCCTATATGTTATTCTGATGTATAACCTATATTACTGTAAAGTTTCATTCAAATCCGTCCAGAAGTTTTTTCATGAAAGACTAACAATCATACATACATCCATCCTCACAAACTTTCGCATTTATTATATAAATAGGATTATACATAATGATATATCAGCACCTACGTCATACGTAAAGAGCATTGAAAGTAAGATTAGCTAATGCAAAAGGAAGTGAGGTAGAAAATACGAAATATTCAAATAGGTCGCATTCGTCTCCACTGCATGCATTATTCAATGAACCATCTCAATGCAGTTTTATATTCACTTTTGTTGAATGAATTGACGTCTAAAACTTTACTGAGTTGGATAAAAAACTGAACAAGGTTTTCAATTTCTGCCTGTTACAGATAATATTGTTTGAGGACTAACAGGCTTAATTGTAGTGCTTTCCTCGTATTGCATTTAGATTTTTGCCTTTTTTTACAATTTGTAACAGAATAAAAATTTCTTAGGCCAATCGTGGCGCAGCGGCACAAGGTGTGACTGTAAAACCTACTGGTTGTGGGTTCGATTCTCACTCGAAGAGATGAAATATTTACTTAAATTTATATTTCCTTTTCTTCGCTCTGATGTCGAGATTAAGCGCGGTGTTGTGTTCTGCCACTCAACACGCAATGCCTCCAGAATTTGGCAGAAAGTGGGGAACGGGGTGTCTTAACACTGGGTTTTCTCTGCCTACCCTGCTGTGAGGGGGATACAGTGTGAAGCTGATTTTATTTATAAAAATTTCTTTAATTTTATTTATATGTATAAATTTATAGATATAAGTAATTTTTTTTGTAACTTTACTCTTTATCTAATATCACGCATATAGCAGAGGATAGTGAGTGTGACTGAGGTGGACCACTATTGTAGTTATAAATTGTAATTAAGATAACTTCAGGCATAATAATTTAAGTAAAATTCAGAGATACCTTTGTGTAACATTTGAATAGAATGTAATTTTTGTTATCCTTTGTAATATGAATAAAATATGTTCTGAGAAGTGCTGGCTTACCTAATGAAGATGTGCTTGTGAGTTTATAATGATTTAATCAAAATTAGATTTGTCATTTGTTTGCCATAATTATAATATGATCAAACATAATTATATTAAACGAAAAAGAAAATAATTTCTCTAGCTACATGTAATATTCCACATTTATTTTCAATTTGAATATTTTAAATCTCAAGTGCCGTGAAAAATTTGAAGAGTGCAAGATATTTTACACCTCTTATTTATCCTCCTTCTGGGAGCCGTATCGATCGCCTTAATCATATTCTCGCCTCCCTATGGTGATATCGAAGTTACCCAGAATAAAATTATTAGATAGATTATTATGTAAGCTTATTACCCTCGCATACAATGTTGCAGAGTTTCAAAAGCTTTTGAAAAGCCTTATGTATTATACAACATGTTTTAAATAGAAATAGCATTTTACATTCATATTTACTGATATATTGAGTTGGAATTTAAAGATTTTTCATTATATTTTTTCTCGTGCACAGCAGAGTACGCCGAGACAACCTATAATAGTATCAAGACAATCGTTTTAGAATTTCCGTCTTCTTCTATTCAAGGCATTCTTCTATTCAAGGCATTGTTGTTTATCGAAACAAAAATTAAACTAGTAATTTTTGCTACATTTTGTTGCTTGTAAACTCTGCATGTAATATATTTTTCTTTAATAAAAACATTTTTTTGTTCTGTTCATATTCTAAAAGCAACCTACCGTATGTGTTTATACGTAGTACTGTAGTAATGGCGTGTAAAGCTTTCCTCTTGAGGACGACATAGGGGGGCCATAATGATAATTTACTATGTATCTCAACGTACTGCCACATTGAAAATTTTATATGACTACTTCTTGCCATGTTTTTTTTACAAGATCTTTAAAATATGTATACATAAATAAAATATATAATACATTTTTCCCAATATCACTATCATTTCAATATTACACATGTTCTTTAATCTCTTTGTATCTTTCGTTATAAATGATAATTAAATGTTTTGGGATTTCTTTTGATTTTTATGACATATTCATCATGACATATTTAATAGAAAAATATGAAATTTTTCATATCTATCTAGGTAGGCTATTCCTCGATAAAAAATAGCCAATATATTGCTCCACAACTTCCTATATCGGCCAATTAAAGTCCCATAAAAATCAGTTCAGTTGTTCCGGATATAAGCCCGGACAAACAGACAGACAAAATTTTTAAATTTGTTTGTTTGTGTTTTAGAAACTTGAAAAAAATATAATTATTTTGAAAATAGAGACAGAAATAAGTATAGATACAGAAGTATAGATTTGTTCAAATTTTTAAGAGCCCGCTGCGCACACATATAACACCAATCGATGCAATTAGATGTGCATGCATGCATAAAGATTGGCCTATTTTCCGAATAACATTATTAATATAAAGTGCACATATCAAATGACTCGGTGCTCCCAGAATATTTAAATAAGTTTTATTTTCACATAACTTTTAGTGTGGAATATAACTGGAATTTGTACTTTTTTATAAAATAATTAAACCAACAAAAAACAAAAAACACCTTCTTAATAATTTAGTTCTTAGACTAATATAGTAAATACGTGTAAGAAATTTTGAGGCGGGCGTGTCACAATGCGTTTATTTTTCGAAAGTTTTAATTGTTCCATTGGCGGATAAACTTTGATGCTGTAGGCTGTTTTTGCCACCCTTATCTCTACAATTATTATTTCGTAGTTTATTGCTACTACTACTATCTGACCGAGCTTTGGATTAATGAAAGTAATCACCAAAATTAGATCCTTTTTAGAAAAAAAATAATATATTAGTTCACCGGACTTGCCATTGCTACCAGTACAATCACTGTCAAACAAGAGAGTCGCCGCGCCTTAGACCGCTGTACAAAAACCACTTGTCAGTAACCGGTTTAAACCAAGCAAGTGTTGCGCCGCGCTCAATCAGTCGACACACCTACGCTGTCTGTGTATAAATCACAATGCTTTCAGCTTAAGCCTCGCGAAATTTTAGGAAAATAAAATAGAGTTTTCAAATAACAATGTTGTTTTTAATTTAAATTACTTTTAACTTTTAAAGAATCTACAATTTAAATTAAAAAAGGATAGCAACACTTTAGAGCATTCCGGCCATCAATGGGTGACTGAGCGGCCCTAACTCCGACCTTCACTTCCTTTAAGTGATATATGGGACAGGAGGCGGTGATATTCCGTAAAAGCTTGCCCATCTCATTCAGCAGTACTATTAGCTTATATGCGGAAGGAGAGTTCAGAGAATGTTCCACCTTGCGCTGCAATTAATTCCATATTTTCTGGGAATTATCCAACTAAAAGACTGAACAAAAACTTTCCCAAAATTTGTTGTCTCCAACATGTTCCAGGGCGATACCCAAAACTCTAACTAGAATGCCATTGTTAAGGAATTAAATATTTAATATTTAAATTTTTGTCGTTCTAGTGTCGAGGCAACACAACGGCGTTAAGTTCCGGCGTTAAAACCAATCGCGATGTGCTTGTCGTGACAGGATTAAGCGAATCACGCCGTGCCACTGTAACAAGATACGTAAAATGTCGAAAGTAGGTTAGAAAAAGAAAACATACAATCTCAAAACAAGTTTATTAAAAATCAAATCTCTAGCATTTCGTGACGTCACAGTGTACCGCGGTGATTCAGTTTGATTTTTAACACCTTAATCAGCTTGGAAGATACGAATAAAATAAAAACAGACAGTTTGTCTCAAGTTATCTTTTTGGATATGCTGGTAGTAAGAAAATTGGTGTTTGACTCATGAGGCAAATCATTTCGACGATACATACTACCTGTAAAATATGTGGGGCATTCCATGCAAAGTGGATAGGTAACTCGAGGTCGCCGATTTGAGTTATTTTTTAATATATTAGACCTATATGGGCCCTCAACACTGTTGCACAATATTTTAATAGTACAGCGTTTAGTTTAGAAATTGCGGGGGCTTGAAGTCGTGAGTAATTGGTAGACATGCACTCCTTCAAATCTCATTATCCAGTATTATTAAATGACAAATAAATAAAGTATTGGAATAGATTCCTTATTAAATGAACTTTTTAACAGTGTTTTACTTCAATAAAAATATTTTATTTTCTCATAAAAAAAATAGTGTTTACTTTATGACATGGAATTTCAGAAAATAGCAATAATACCTACATTCGTTTTAAATTTATTGTCTGAAAACAACTACTTTTGCTACCTCTCCGCTTAGCGGAGAATGACTCATATATCTTTAGTATTTATTAACTAGACTTGTTACCTTAACCAGAGCCATCGTGACTCGCCTAAATTTATTTTCCCCAAACCAATTACATAATTGAAAAAAAAATTGCTTAGTCACGTTGCCTAAGGGTTTAATTTATGAGCTCTAAATAACCACTGCCGCGTATTGTTTCACAAACTAATAAGCAATCGTGGTATTGGACAGAATAAGTATGGTTTTTTTACACTCTGCGTACTATGTTTTGAAGAGAGATAAAGACGAAAAAAACAGTTAAATGCATGTCAGGCTTTCTTATCGAGGGTTCCGTATCAATTTATATTCAGGATTGTAGGCCAACGAGAAGTACAAATTTTTAAACTTAAGTATGGAGTCATTTCGTCGGATTTTTTCTTCATTATTTCTGTTGTAAGGTCTCATTTTTTCACAAAGTGTCATAATTGGAGGTCCACAGAAAGCACTCTACGTTTTGATTATGCGGTGAATATTATACACAATTAATCAATATAATATAACAACTGCGGCAAATGCAAAAACGCTCTTATCTTTTGATTGTGTTGAATTAGAAGCTTTATTCTTTTATACCAGAATATTTGATATTAATTTCACCTTAATATCTCTACGCAATCATGACATGAACGGTCTTCACAGATGCTTAAACAGACGTATAGACAGACGAACAACAAAATCTAGTAAGGGTTCCGTTTTTTGCTAAAAAAAAATCAAAAAAATAATAAGAAAACTTTATTGTGATTTTACAGTAAGAGAAAAATCTTAAAGTTATTCGGTCATATTAATTATTATTTCTAAGCTAAGATAGTCAAGGGCAAGTGGTGGTTAAATTACGAACCCTAAATTAAAAATATTCTTAAGTACAGATAAGCTCGAGTTGAGATGAAACTGAGCGCTTTGATTACGCAAAGCCGTCGTCTAAAGAAAAATCGAGATAAACCAGGATGCGGGTAAGCTTAATTCTGTAAGTAACAATAATCTGTTTTTATTTTATAAAAAGATGTCATATTTTCAAAGTGCTTAACTATTCAAACAATGGATGTGAATTCGATTTTCACTTTGGGAAATAGTGATATTTAATAATGCGTGTAACCGATCTGACATTACACAGTGCGGTGATAGGTTACAATGTTTTAAGTAATCATATAATATTGTGCTACGTTCAATTAACAACTTAAATTGCAAAAAAAAAACTTCTGTTGAGATTAGATTTTTTTTTATTTTCTTCTTCTTCAGCTTCACGCTGTATCCCGCACACAGCAGGATAGGCAGAGGGCAGCCAGTGTTAAGATACTCCATTCCACACTTTCCGCCGAGTTCTGGAGGCGTTGCGTATTGAGTAGCGGAATTCAACGCCGCGTTTTGCCTCGACACCAGAGCGAAGAAATGACAATATAAAAGTTAATAAATATTTCATTTTCTCGAGTGGGAATAGAACCCACAACCAGTCGATTTTACAGTCACACTTTGTTCCCCTGTGCCATGACTTTTTATTTTAATACTTCTAAATATGGCTATGTATAATATACAATATTTTTATACTGTATTGCATTCAAAATATTTTTCATAGCTTCATATATCACTATTTCAGTATCATTCAAACATAATAAAAACATGATATCTAAACAAAGAGTTATATGTGTCTTCCTTATACCATGTCGGGTTGAGCACTACACGTTGCAATTTCATTGTGTACTTTCACAAAATACACAGCAATAAGGGGTGAGGATACAGAACAAAATCCCGCTCACGACGCACATTTGCGTAATGCGGGGCGTATTCGCCTCGGAAATAGTTAAACTAGGTAGAAAACACAGCAATAACACTAAAAGGATAAAACAATTCGTTGGTAAAAAATATATAAATGCTACTGTTTTGGTTGAATTTTTATTAAAATCATACCGGGGCTTATCTAGCCTTTCTTTTAAGCAAATTGAAACTCTTATTAGGATCTAGAAATCCGCTAACATTTACTGATGTTGTGGCATAATAAAAATATTTAAATATAGCGTCGCTGCAAAATTAAAAACGGAATAACTTGTTATTAAGTTTCTCACTGCAAATGCATGCAGCGAAGCTACAAAGCTTGAAAAAATAAAAATTCTTAACTTAAATAACCACTACAGAAGTCATAAGATATAATTTCGAGTGCATTAAATATATCGCTCATTTGAATAAATGTAATAAGTAGACATTGGATTATATGCACTATCAAAATGCCCAAATATGCACTAAATATGCAAAATCAAAAGAACATTTAGTATTAGAATTTATGTATGTATTTTCACAGTATACTTAAATATATTAATATAAGAATTTGAATGACATATTAACATATAATAAACGATTATTTCAAAGAATTTGAAGATTTATTTATTACAACAATTCTGCTGAGTGGTTTTTTAGCTTCTAGAATTGTAATATATCAATTACTGACCTAATTTTTATGTCTTTTTTATCTTTCATGTACAGAATTGACTTTTCTATCCTTTTATTATTGGCACCGTGCACGACTACAGCGCCACCCAGCGTACGTAAATTTGCGCGCTTTGACATATGATGGCGGGATTGAAAATATTCGTAAAATACTTTCAAATTCATTTATATTCATTTATTATTGTGATTTGGGTGGAAAAAGTGTCGATAAATCATTTCTGGTTATTCAAATTGAGAGAGGTAAGTAATCTCTATTCAAAATTGTGTTTTATTTTGGTTATATCAGAATTTGTTTACTACTTTTTTAGTTGTAGTTTTACTGAAAAACAAGGAAACAAAGCAAATTTAATGGTTTCATTAAATTATATATAATTGTTCCTGTATCGCTACTAGTAAATTAATTATCATTTTCAGTTCGAAATGAGTATTATTATAAAAACTGGGTTTGCAAGGATCACTCATAATATAAAATTTCAACCACAAACCTTTTTTAGAGGAAGGTTGTTGGTATCCGCTGGACATGTCCGAAATGTAGAGGAATTTAGAACAAAACATGAACAGAGTTCAATAATTCAAGGTCGCATCATTAGACAAACATCTGTTACTGTGGCCCTTTACAGAACGTTTTTAAAGGTACCTAAGCAATTCATATCCGTTTGAAGTTATCATCATTGAGTTATAATATATGTAATATTTAAATATTCTTTTGGTTGCAGTTGAATCTAGACCGAGTAATCATAAGTGTGAAATGTGACAGATTGCTTTGACATTAATAAGTGACAAAGCCTAGATTTTTTCTACTTTTGGCCACCATGAGCGCTGCGAGCGTTTATAATACTGTCACCTAGTACTATGCACCCTGCCAATATAAAGAGATAATTGTTCTTGTCATAAGTCACACAAATATAAACTTGTGACGTTTGTCATTTACTGACGTTACCTGATAGAATTTAAATTTGGCGCCATTTCTGCAGAAATCTTTTTAGGCACAGTTAGTCCGATGCCGTTGATGTATGAAAGCATCAATTTTGTTTATTCCTTCAAGACAGGGATTTTTAAACAAAAATATATTTAATTTCAGTAGTTACGTGGAGGTATTTGTAAACGTGTTAGGCGTTATACAACACGTTTTACACGTATACATGAACTACTGACTCGTATCTACTGAAATGAAAAAGTGCTAAAATATGCAATAACGCTAGTATAATAGAATAATATGCATTTGCATATACAAACATGCAAATACATATAATTCCATGTCTAGTAATAAGAAAAATATAAAGAATAGCTAGATTTTTAGGCATTTATACGTATCTATTGCCAAAAATCTTTTGAATTATTTTAAAGGAAAATAGTTTTACTTTCATTTATGACCAGTATATAGTCGCAATTATTTAAATGCTTCTGTGAATGTGTTCTGCAATCCATGATAAAGCGTCTTCCCATTTTTATCTCTGCATTACTTTAATTAATACTTTACTCTTAATTAATACGAAACCATTTTTATAATTTTTATTATACTTAGTATTTTTTTCTTATAAATAGGTAGGCAGAGGGAACTTAGTTTTAAGATACTCTGTTTCGCACTTTCCGACAAATTCTGAAGGTATTGCATGTTGAGTGGCGAAACTCAACGCCGCACTTTGTCTCGTTACCATTCTCTATATTATGGTGTTAATACAAAAGATCGAAGTGAAAATTAAAGTAGATTTAGCTATAATGCTTTTCAAGCTTACTACTCTGCTGCATTTAATGTTGCACGCTTGAGCCCATGCGCCTGGTGTCTAAGGAATTTATTTAAAGAATTCTAGTTTAAATTTAAATTCCACAGGCAGAAGACGATCGTCCTATAAATAGACAAAATTTCCCAATTAATTAGCAATACTGTTAACTAAAGTTAGTCTTCAAACCGATACGAATATTGATTGGTTAAGTTTCTTAAACGAATAGTCACCTTCAAACAAAGTATCAATCAATGCTTCCCAATTCAACTTTGAAGTCCTCGTTTTAACTACCTTTGACTTCCACGACAATAAACGAAAACTACTTACGCTATTTTATTTTTACTAGAGAACACGTAAACATTTTTTGAATTGCAGAACACAGTCACAAAAGGATTTAAATAATTGCGGCTATACACTGGTCATAAATGAAAGTAAAAATATTTTCCTTTAAAATAATTCAAAAGATTTTTGGCAATAGATACGTATAAATGCCTAAAAATCTAGCTATTCTATATATTTTTCTTATTACTAGACATCGATTTATATGCATTTCTATGTTGTACTACTGAATGTATATGTACTACTGAATGTATTTATGTAATTTTTGTATAAAAATCCTGGTCTCGAAGGAATAAAGAAAATTTATGCATTTATCAACGGCATCGGACTAACTCTGCCTGAAAAGGTTTCTGCAGAAATGGCGCCAAATTTAAGTTCTGTAGGTAACGTCAGTAAACGTTAAAACATAATTTTCAGCCTTTTTATTTATATTGTGACAAGCGTCACAATATAAATAAAAAGGCTTAGACTTATTACAAGAACAATTAACTCTACAGGTTGGAAAAGGCAGCGCTCCTTTTACGGAAACAGCATATAGGGTAAAATATTTCAAACCTTATACTTGATTTTTGCTGAATATTTTTCTATAGCTGCTGAAATTTTGTAATAAACGCGATTTAGGCGCAGTTCATCGAGCCTCTGTACGTATGAATTACATATAATTTTCACATATAAGTAAAATAAAATAAATAATATTATAATCACAGAAAATTATTAATATTCATAATTTATTAATATTTATAATTAAAAATGAATAATTAACTAAAAATTGAGGCCAGTCGTGGCGCAACGGCACGAGGTGTGACTGTAAAACTGACTGGTTGTGGGTTCGATCCCCACTTGAGGAGATGAAATATTTACTTAAATTTACATTGCCATTTCTTCGCTCTGGCAAGATATTAATCTAGATTAAAATTATTGATTAGATTGTGATAGAAATTTTCCTGTACATCAATGAAGTAAATACTTTAGGAGATATCACCGATTCAAAATAACTTAGCCTACGAGCCACACGGGCCGGCTTGGTTATGGAATGACCGACCTGAATGTTGTGTCAATTTTCATACATTTTCGATTATACTACTAAAATTAGGTCCTTACATTTATAATTGACGTTTTGCCGTACTGGCCAATTTAATCACAAAATGGTTAGGAATTTCAAATTCAAATTTATATAGCTATTTATGGAAATAGCTATATAAATTTGTGTAAATAGCTATACATATTTGTGTATCGTTAACCATCATTTATTTGTTTATTTTCTTTTGTTTTTTTTCCAACGTTTACGTTCTGGACATTTCGATCTGCAAAATAAACTCCGTGGTTAATAAAAGAGAAGTGAAGGCTTATTTTATTTATTTACATTTATGCTTTCTTACTAATCCTATTGAAAAGTGAAAATATTTTAAATTAATATTCGTATAGAAAAGCAGGCGAAGCCACGCAGCTCCGCTAGTGGGTCCATAAATTAAAAACAACCATTTGACCTCTAACTTAAATAAAATCTGTTAAAATTATAAATAACCTTTATGACGTTCCAAAGCCTTTGAGTCCGCTAAATTAATATAAATCGACATAAAAATATAACTTTCGATCTTTTTCGATAAACTGCTTTCAACAACGCAAAAATGTTTGTAGTTTACTTTAATTTCTTGTTTAAATTTTTATATTGTAACATTTTAAGTTATTTCATTTCTTATTTTTTTATTTTTAGTAGTAGTGGCAAAAATATAAATTGTGTTAAGTTACGTTAACAAATTAAATTAACCATACGTTTTATCTAAATAAATCGACATCTACCTAGATTATATTCTTTCTTGGTAATAACATATTTATAAAAAACACCTAATTGTTTACATTTTAATCCGCTTGAAAAGTTCCGCTTGCTAGTGTAAACGAAGTAGTTACAAGCCACTGTACACAATAACTTAAGGGAACTTAGTTTTATCCGCACCTGGTGCGACAATTCGTGGCGTTTCGCTAAAATAAAACCTTCCTAGAATTTAATTAAACGGAACTTATTACTTGACTAAATGTAAAACATTAAGTTAAATATACTATATTATATGTAAAGTGAGTTAAAATGAGTAATTAATTAATTGAGGAACTAGAGGCTGAAGTGGCGCAGTGGCACTGTTGCTGTAACGCGACGGTTGTGGGTTTCATTCTCACTTGGAGGACTGAATTATTATTAATATTTTCAATTATTCGCTCTGGTACCAGGTTGAGTACCAGCACCATTCACGCCTCCAGAATTGAATTGAAGAGAAGAAATGAAAATATTCATAAATAATAACTCAATCCCCAAACTAGGGATCGAACCCACAGCCGTCGCGATACAGTCACAGTTACGCCCCTTGTGCCACGACGGCCTCGCGTGAACAGGATGTTATTTAAAATTTACTAAGACGTTTAAGTTTACAGATTTCCAATATTATTAGGACAAAATTATTTCTATCTTTAATACATATTAAAGATTTTCTGCCCACATCTGGGGTCTATCAAATCCAGTGAACAGAAACATTTTAATGCATATCCACTGAACAGATCATTTCCTATATTTGACCTAATATTTATATACAATCTTCCCTATAAATAATTTCATCAGACAAATCTATTCCTTTGAACTTTGTTGACATCCACATTTTTCTTAAACTGTTTTTTATTTGCCATGTTATTTTGAAATCAAGTAGGTTATATATAAATACATATTAAACCAGCCATTTCCTCGCGGTTGCCATCTTAAATAGGCAACAATACTGATTATATGTAATTTCATTGTCATTTCTAACGACAAAGAAATTTCAAATTTCACCTCCCGTCTTCACGTCTGGAACAGTTCATCTATCTGTTATAAGCGGAACCAAAACGTTTTGGAATAAACTTGTAACAGTATATACCTTGGGTGTGATGTAGTACGAATAATAATATGCATAGCAATAATAGCGTCCGCCTAGAATTCTAATACCTTTGTTCGTACGAAGAAAATACTCGAGACGCGACTGCAGGTTGAGTGCCGTACATTTATTTGCCATATCGGCAATCGCTTTGCAATAGTGCGCTCGATCCAACGACTTACATATAATGATCTCACAAATCAATCGACTTCACGAATCACCATTCTAATACAATCTTAATAGAACAAGCGTAACAAGTACCTTCGGAAATATCACACACAGACCTCCCGGAGAGTTCAATAAAGTCTGTTGCAGCCGCCGTCTGGTAGCAGTACAACGTGTAGGGTCCTTCCTTCTTTGTTTTTATTAAAGTGATTGCTCTTGGTTTTTCTTTAAGAGAACTTTGAGCAAGACTTGTTGGCCTAAGATCCCATCGCTTAAAACTGTAGGGATCAGATTTTCTAATGAAACTTATATTTAAGAATGATACATGATAGTAGAATAGATTACACTAGGGTTGCCCAAAAAAATCCTGCCGCAATCACCTTTAATTAATGTTTTTCGTAACTCGTTTTTGGAGAAAATTGCACTCATATGTTTTTTATGTGAATCGCACATCATTTGAAAGAAAATCGCATAAGGAATTGGAAAAACAA
>JAATLQ010035587.1:0-30309 GCA_013421005.1 Heliconius erato x Heliconius himera
GGTTATTACGGTTGCCGTAATCACAATCTCCGCTGGGATGTCGAGATTCACTGCTATCGATATCTCTGCTTCTATTCTTTCGTCTACGATCACGATCACGAACACGTTCCGCGTCACTGCTCGTTCTCCGCTCGGTCCGCTTGGGCGTAGTTACAACACCAGTCATCTTTAGGTGTTGGATCCCACTTCTGACATTTGTCAAAATGTCAGGAGGAGAAATAAGAGGTAGCACTTTACGAACACTATTTATTGTTACACTTTCACAAATACGCGCTTCATACGCTCCACACGTCACACTTTACACTGTTTCAATTTTACACTTAACACAGTTTCAGCATTACACTTTTCACTTGCAAACTTATTTTACCAATAGTAACAGCGATTACACTAACTTTTAACACTTTAACACTGTGACAATTTTTACACCTTACGAGAGGCAGAATAACAACGTACTAACTCAATCCATCAAAAACGTCCCTTAATATAGCCATTCCCTTCTCTTTAATAATCAATTATGCGGGTATTATTATTTTTATATTTTATAAATTACCCTAACACTGACAATTCTCTTACACAATGTAGGCCTTCAATATTATGAATGTAATGGAAATATTGCTTTATGGTTTTTAAATTCTTATTTTTCATAGAAATTACTGAATTTTATTATAATGTATGCTTTACTTTTGTCTACGTAAACTACTATACTGTACTGAAATAAATTGGATATAATATTTATGATAAATAACTATCCTACTGTTAATTTTTTCCAACTTCTCTTTATATTCCATATATAGCTAAGCCTAGGCCTAGGTTAGGTATAGGCCGATGGAACCTAGTGTTAAGACACTCTGTTTCCACGGACGCGTCCGGACGCTTAAATTTTCTTGAGTAGAAGCACTAAATGCAATGATTTGTTTTATTACCAGTACAAATAAATGAAAACGATTCATTTATCCCCTAATGGGAATCGAAACCACTGCCATCGTGTTTACAATGGTAAGTGCCGCTGAGCCACGACGTCCTTCTAATATTTTAAGTGAAATATTAGAGTATGTTAAAATTAAATTAAATTAAATCAGCTTCACGCTGTATCCCGCACACAGCAGGGTAGGCAGAGGGAACCTAGTGTTAAGACACTTCGTTTCCCACTTTCTGCCGAATTCTGGAGGCATTGCGTGTTGCGTGAACTCAACGCCGCGCTTAGCCTCGACACCAGAGCGAAGAAATGGAAATATAAATTTAAGTAAATATTTCAGTGGGGATCGAACCCACAATTAGTCGATTTACAGTCACACTTTGTGCCCCTGCGCCACGACTGGCCTTATATAATATGTTACTGTACTAAGCTTATATTTTATTCTATTAGAGAATAAAACAAAGTAAAGCAAGGCACAACTAATATCATAAACATGAATACAAAATATATTTCTAGGAAACGACTCAATTTAAATGTATCAAGAAACGAAATTATTCAGTTGTATTAAATCATCTTTCTGAGATTTTCTTTTAGCTTTTGCTTTTTAAAAATAATTCAATATAGTCTGGGATGACTATAAATGATTTAATAGGCTAAGATTTCAAACCAAATTTACGTAAGGCCTTTTAAAATAATTACATTTTGTTTACGTTATTACTTATTTACATAAAGGTAATAGGATAAGTTGGCCGAGGGAATCTAGTGTTAAGAACCTCCACTCTCCACTTTCCGCCGATTTCTGGCGGCATTGCTTGTTGGGTGACGGAACTCAACGCCTCACCTTGCCTCGATACCAGAACGAAAAAATGGAAGACAGTCACACGCTTGTGCCCCTGCGCCATGAATGGCATTTATATATTAATGTATTTATGTATAATATCTATTTGATTTGAAAAATTAAAATAAATTTAATTATTTTTTAACATTTTAAAATTGTTATTCCACACTTAGGAAACAAACATACCTATTTAGAAAATGTATAAAAAAAATTACATAGCGGCATTTGAACCCGCACCTCTTTAGAAACCAAGTCCAAATTTGGTTGGTTATTTCTAAATAAGTATTAAAGTGAATTATTCTCAATTAAAAGGCGTGGGAATACATAAACAAGCTTGAACTCTCACCAGATTCATTCACTAATATCTTGTGTGCAGCGAAATCGCTAAAGCGCACTACCTGTCGACATGTGTAGTACAAACCTTGTGAATGTTGTGTAAGAATCTTCTTCGGAAGCCATGAAATGGTAGTCTTTAGATTTTATATAACAAAAAGAAATCAGCCTTCCGAGGATATAAGGTAATAGTTTTAATAATGAATTTTAGTTTGATGAGTGTTTTTTATTATTATTAATGTAAATATTTTTTTATTAAATTTGTTATACGAGGCCAGTCGTGGCTGGTGACTGATTGTGGGTTCGATCCCCACTCGGGGAAATTAAATATTTATGTAAGTTTATATTTCAATTCGTGTCGATGCAAAGTGTGACGTTGAGTTCCCCCACTCAACACGCAATGCCTCCAAAGTTCGGCGAAAAATGGGGAACGGAAAGTCTTAACACTCCCTGCCGTGTGCGGGATACAGCGTGAAACTGATTTATTTTAAGAAGAATATTTTTTTGTTCTTATTAATTTATATAATTTCCCATTAATATTGTTATATTACGGCAAAACACTATAAAGTTTTGTACATTTAAATGGTGGCTCCATCGTGGCGCAGTGGGATAGTAAAAGTAGGTAAAATTAATATTTTGATTGCTTTGCTCTGACATAAAGCGTGGTTTTGAGTTTCGCCTTAACATTAAACCATTCTTCCTACCCTATTATATAGGCGATACAACATGGGGCCAAAAAGCAAAAACATATTTCATTGAATTGTTGAATTGCATACTACCGGTGAGAAACGGTGTCGTGTCTTAACACTATTAGGTTTCCCATAAGGTTCCCTTTGCTTACCCTAATTTGCAGAATAAAACGTGACGCTAGAAAATTATATACTATATCTTTCTAGAATCTTCTTACGGTTGTGGATAAATTATATTCATCTTTCAATATAAATTAATGAAGCCAGTCGTGGCGCAGAGGCACAAAGTGTGACTGTTAACGCGATCTGTTGTGGGTTTGATCCCCACTCGAGGAAATAAAATAATTATTTTAATTTATATTTCTATTTCATCGCTCTGGTATCAAGACAAAGCGTGGTATTGAGTTTCGCCACTTAGCACGCAGTGCCTCCAAAACTCGGTGGAAAGTGGAGAACAGAGTGTCTTAACACTAGGTTCCCTCTGCCTACCCTGCTGTGTGCGGGATAAAGCGTGAAGCTGAATTGATTTAATTTTTTTAAATATAAGAACTACAAGAAAAAAATCCTCAAGAAAAATCTACCAAATAATTCAGATCGTGATAATAATTCAACCATGCTTGATCTCTTTGTATAAAATGTACCTAAAATACAAATACTAATAACGCTAACTACTTTTCACTTTAAAAAAAACATGCTTTGCTTTATATTTTACATTTATGTCCTTTCACTTTTTGTTTTTCACGCGAATGATACAAACTCAAGCAAACTGCCGTCAAACACTTAAAAATTTTTACGGCACACTAAAGTTAAAAGTTAAAAACGTAAATTTCTTACGGGACTTGAGACTTTAAGAAGTTAAATATATAAACCAAATATACAAATCTTTAGAAACGCTATAGCTTATCGCACTTGAAATTAAATACGAGCGAACAAAAAGAATTATAAATCCGGCCATATATTAGACGACGCGGCGATCGTATTAATCAAACTGATAAACGGAAAGGTCAAATACTTCCTCTGATGAATAATGAGTTGGTAATGCTTGTGACGGGTCACGTAAACTGCACCAACGCCTACGTACTTAAAATTCATGGATATTGAGAAAACTTTGTTATTTATTACAATATCTTAGTTAGAAGTTTTGAATTTCATTTCATAGTATAAGTTTGTAATTTTGTATGTATCTTCTTAATATTAATTATTTTTATTCAGTGTTCTTTATCTTCTATTTTATATACTTTTGGAGACAATGAGTTTTTACGTCTGTGTATATAAAGGCCGTTATAACAAGACAAAGCGGGGCATTAAGTACCGCCAATCAATGCGCAATGTCTCGAAAATTGGGCAGAAAGTGGAAGCAGAGTGTCTTAAAACTAGGTTCCCTCTCTCTATATTGTCTCTATCATTACGTAAACTATAAATCCTTTTCTATATAATAAATAAATAGATAGATAACAGTATTATATTGGTCTTATACTAAAATTTCACAGACATATTTATTTCAATTATCTTCATAGTCTAATTACCGTTAATAATATAGACTATTAAATGCATTATTAAACTATAATTACATGTTCACAATAAATTAAACTATTATTTATCCACAATTACAGTATATTCATTCTAAAACCATACATCATATAGAAGTTAATCAAACACAGCAAAAGAAAAATTTAAAAACCAATCCAATTAAGACAAACGTATCGTTTTACAAATTAATATAAAATGAAGAATCTCATGTTTAAGTAACATTCCTTGTGTTTTAATTTGAAAGTTGAAAGAGAAAAATCGGACGCTCCCGGCTGAAGGTAGGTTTAATTTGTGCCCATTAATAAAGACGATGTGGACACATTGCCCTCTAGGGCTATTAAAATCTGTCTCGCATACTAATATACGGACTGATTTTTTGCGAATCGGTCGAGTTCCGAATAAAATGTGTTAATGATTGTATAGAGACGAAGTATTTGTTTTCTTTGAAGCGTTCCAAATCCAAATGTAATCTTTATGCAGGTATGTAATTTAGTAATGAAAATAAAGGTAATATTGAGACTGTCGTGGCGCAGTGGGATAGCATCTGAGTGTATATTCGATAATTGTGGGTTCGATGCTCTTTGTCTATCATTTGATAGAGTAAAGTTCAGCAACTTAACATGCACTATCTCGAAAATTTCGCGTCTACTTATCGTGCTATGCGGAAAATAGCTCGAAGCTTTTTATTTTAAGATAAACTTATTATAAACTAGCATTTACTTGAAATATGAGAAATACATATCTAGATTTTATCTTTTTTACTAAATGCAATAAAATATTTGCTTCAGTGTGTTATAGAAGAAAACCAAAAAAATTTTTTTTGTTATGTATTCAAAAAAATAATTCCATTTTATACGTACTTTACCTATCTATAACCAAAAGTGATATCTCGTGCACATGTCGTTCAAATAAAATACTTCGTATGCGTCAAAAGGGCACGAACCCAAGTTTAATGTTTTTTTCATTGTCAACCCTTTTTGGGTAGAAAATCTCATATATGGGATATAAAAATCCACTAAGAGCTTTTTAGAGCTGGTCTTTACGACCGTATTGTCTATATTAAGACTGACATGCAACTACTTTTATGTTTTAACAATGTTATTGTTATATACATTACTATTTGACCCCGCGTGGCTTCGTCCGCTCATACAATCCAAATAGTTATTTTCTTATCTAATAACATTTTCGTATTAAAAATAATATAAATATATAATACCTTAATAACTAAAATCTTAGCCAATTCAATAAAACATTTATTTTATTGCAATATTGTCGCATGTAACTCTTTAGATCGACATAACTTTTTTTTATTTTTGCAATGATTGAAATAAAATAAACATTAAATGTTAAGTGAAGCTTCCTGTATCCAATAGTGAAAACAGTATTTAAATCGTTAGCGGTGCCTGAGATTAGCGGGAACAAATGTACAGACAAACAGGCATATAAGCAAACGGACAAAAAAATAAATATCAATGTTTTCGATTCTATTACATTAATAAAGGTTCCCAATAACATTTTTTCTTATATATCTTCCACGTACAGATACCGATACTTTACGATTTTATTATAAGTATGGATGACTCAAGTATTCGACTTGTGAATTGGTTAACATCAAGCTACTGAATAATAAATAAAAAAATGTGTATGTTAGATACTTAGTCATAAACTTTTAACAAGAGTCGAACTATGCTTATATTATAAAACATAATTAGCGCCCCGGCCAAGTAAAGACGTAAAATGTGTGGAGTGGTTTTAACATTTGAGTTTTTAGGGTTCCGTATCTCAATAGGAAAAACGGAACCGTTATATTTTATTATCCGTGTATTTCTACATCAAGATCACTTCCTTATCTCGAGATCAAGTGGAGGTATCGAGCTCTCATTAATTCCAAACATTTAATTATACGGTACCTGAGAGCACAGAAAAATTAAAATTTCTATGTCAACGCAATCAAAAGACACGAATTTATTTATCGTTTTTTGCTGCATTATGTACGAAATTCGCCACAAAATCAATATGTAGAAGATATTTTCTTCTCGCTATATCCCGCACATAGTAGTTTGTCCCAGTGTTAAGACACTCCTTTCCCTATTAAAAAACTTCCGTTGCCTACTTTCTACCGAATCCTTAAAGAATACATGAAAAAAACACTTTTATGGCTATAATTACCTTTTAAAGTTTATTATTATATTACTTAAGACATATCTGATAAATTTCTGTATATGTCAAAATTCTCAGCTCAACAAAATCCATTTTAATTAAAGAGGAACCAAGTTTTTACTTTAAAAGTACTTATTATCTTAGCAGCTCGATATAATAAATTTTATTTAATATTTGTAAAATAAAAACTATTATAAAATATTGAAAAACAACTTCACTTATAATAAATATATGAGACATATAATATACGAAACTTGTCATTTGTGGTACGGGAACAAAAGAGAAAAAATTAAATATTTTTTTATGAAAAATTCAATTAACTTGTCGATGAACAACGGACCGTAGTGATATGGGTGCTTTAGTATCAAGATGAAAAAACGTTACTGTGCAAGTAAAAACTTCGAAGTGACAGCAAAAATTGTGGATACTAAAAGAGAATGCTTGTTAAAAACGTGGGACCTTATACGGCGAAACATGAGCTTATGTACTAAAAAAATTAAAAACTTACTGCATAAGTGCAGATTGTAAAACTTTCTTTAACTTTCTTTCTTTTAAGTTGATTTTTTATTATTTGAACTCATATTATACAATTGGCTGTATTTTAAAGATATTGGGATAGCAAATTCAACATAATACTGTAACAAAAATAATCATTGATCCGAGGCATCAAACCCACAACCATCATATCAACAGTAAAACGCTGTGTCACTGCGCCACGACAGCTTAATACGATACTGATTTATTAGATACCTACTTAGTGGTATTGAGTTCAATCCTATAAAATTTTGAGCTCACAATGTTGCATTGTTTCTAATTGGACAAATAGATTGTGAAAGGCTGATTGATCTTGACTTTGTAATAAGAGGATTATGGAGAATGGTAAATTAGAAGAGCTTAATGAAATACTCTTGGGACGAAATATTTTTGAATTCAGTAGAAATGTATTTTTATATATACAAAGCTACTTATTTAGCTCTTTCTATACCTAGAAGTAGAATACTGTAAAATATTACTATGGTTTATTTTAAAGAAAGAGACTCATATGTTACATAAATAAATTAATATTACATAAATTTATATTCTATAGGGACATTTAAGTTTAAAATAGAATATGTATTATTTTTATAATTCAAGCTTTCCTTTAGTGACTTTATTCAGTCTTTATTCTTATGTGCGTATCTTTTTTATTTCACTCGTTTTTAAACAACAAAATCGAAATTTATTGATTTATTTCTTTAAATGGCTAAAATATATATATTTAGTATAACGATAATAGTCAACGATTCAAAGCGCGGAGTTGAGTTCTTCAACCACTCAACTCGCAATGTATTCAGAATTCGATGGAAAATGAGGAACGGGAGTGTCTTAATGGAAACGAGTATCTTAACACTAAGTTCTCAAGTTCCCCCTAGCCAGCAATGTGCGGGATAAAGCGTGAAGCTAAATAAAAATAATCATCAACAATGAAAACATAAATTGTTAACGTAATTTAATTTACAACGCTAGTTTCAGTAAATACTAAGTGTAGTTTACAACAGACAGTTTTATTACTATCCCAAATGCACACCATCAGTGACTTATACGACTCGCCATAAAGATAAGATTGTTTAACTAATTTTGTGTATCCGCAAACAGTTGCCAAATGTTGCGCTGAATAGAAAGAAATTGAAATATACTATTGTTATAAAATTTAATGTAACAAAAGATATAATTTAATACGAGAATCCTAAGAAATTCGAATTTTGTCCATTATAGTAATATTGTGGTAGTTTGAATGAATTATACATAATGTTACCGACTATAAAAATGTTATATGTCATAATTATGATAGATTTTATTATGTCTGTAGATATAAAGCCTTGTTTATTAAATAGATTATAGAAAATAAAAAAAATGTCAATCTTAACTAGTAGTTTCTGAAATTGGCATAACCAAAACTAAACAAATTCTCTAGCAGTGTACATACATATAAACCTGCCGCTTTTCTACGCGATACAGCGAACGCTGGCCAGCACTATCTCGGCACACTCAGGACGCTTCACGTCACAGAAATTAAGATGCTGTGGTGGATGTGCGACTTAACGTGGTCTGACCGCATACGCAACACATTAATTCAAGGTAGTATTAGGGTCTGTGACGTTGCGGATAAGCTCCAAGAGCGTCGTTTGAGATGGTATGGCTACGTTACATGCCGGTCTAGGAACTATGTCGGTGAGGTGACCTCCCAGACGCCTAAGGAAGAGGTGGTTGAATGTCGAGATGCAGGACATGAGAGCCAAAGAACTAACCATCGAGGATGTTAAAGAACGTGCAAAGTGGAGTAGGTAGAGCAAGAAGGCAGACCCTGGCAATATATGCAGGAATTAATGCCAAAAACAAGAAGAAGAAGAAAAAAAAAAAACATACCTATAAATCTTTGTTTTGAATCACTCTGTATAATAGTAAAATCCGTTGGAAGTAACTTTCACCACACTACGTGTTTGACAAAATGAAATACAACAAAAAGAAAAACTACAAAACACTATAATAGCACCATTCTCTATAATCAAATCAAACAAACAATCCAAAAAATGATATCATTACAACGTCCGCAAGGCTTTATGAACAAAAGATGTTGTAAAAACACAATGTCGACAGAAATATTACACTTGTCATAACAAATACAAGCTGTTAATCAAGTTGTTAAAATCCAAATTTATTGTACAAAATTGTATAGTTTATTATTGCGTTTGTTCTCGCGTCCCACGGCAGGGGGGAGAAGCGATAACTTTAAATTAATGTACGTCAGCTCACAATTTTCGGTTGCGATCTTTACGATATGAGTAGTTTACGACAGTGAACAATTTGATTGTTGGATCATTTTAATATTTAAAATTATACTAAATGTATTTATTTGGACTTAAGAGGTTTTTTTAACCCTTAAAGGCTATATGGGTGTAAAAACAAAATGTACCAGACATGTACATGTTAATAGTCGCCAGTCGTGGCGCAGCGGCACAAAGTGTGACTGTAAAACGGACTGGTTGTGGGTTCGATCCCCACTCAAGGAGATGAAATATTTACTTAAATTTATATTTCCATTTCTTTGCTCTGGTATCGAGACTAATCGCGGCGTTAAGTTCTGCCACTCAACACGTAATCCCTCCAGAATTCGGCAGATAGTGGGAAACGGAGTGTCTTAACACTAGGTTCCCTCTGCCTACCCTGCTGTGTACGGGATACAGCGTGAAGCTGATTTAGATTTCTTTTAACATTTTTTAATTTTTGTCACAGCGCTTTGCACTTTTTGTGTGTCCTCCTGAGTTGTATGCCCTTGAACACACTTGGAAAGTTTTCATTCGCACGCGCAATATTAATAGAAGTAGATGAAAAAAATATTTGAAAATTACAGAAAAAGAGAAAACTTGTATATTTTTTGTATATAATTTATTTTAGTAGTAGACGTCAGATTAAGAGTAACAATATGTTGCCCTAAACGAAAATAAAAACATTTGATTTGTATTTGGATTTCATATTGTCATATAAAAGAAAATGTTATGGTCCCCTGTTGTAAAGTTAGCTGTTGATGAAAATATGACTAACAACTATGTTAGTCATATTTTGAAAAAAAAATGTTTTTTCAAAAATATTTACAAATAAGAACATATGTTTATTAACAATCCAAAAAAAATCAAAATTATCTGTTATAAGTAAATTGTTCACAATTGCTTAAAAATAATTTATAATTTTATTATTTTTAAAAACTAAAGTCTTTATACCCATTATAGTCTTAATGGGTTATGTAATTCATTATAACACTTAAGGGTTAATTTATCTTTATGCATTTCTATTAATTTGAGGAAAGAAGAACGAAATTAATACTCAAATATTAAAAATTAGGAGACAATACGCAATGCATTTAAAAATAAAAAAACAAGCGGTCCTTAAATTGGGTAAAATAAATATAGCTATCTTGTTTAAGCCAAAATAAATCACAATCGACCTACAGGGTAATTTGGGAAGTAGAGACAATAGAAAGAGGCGTACTTTTTCAGAATTAACGAAGAATATTTGTACATAAATTTCACTTTAGTTTTTATTTCAACAATCTTTGAAATTTGTACACCCTTTGTTTCGCTATAGTGCAAAACAAAAGTTTTATTATATTTGAAACGGTGATGATTCGTTAAAATAATCGAAGTGATTCTTGAAAATGTTCAGATAGGCAATTTCAATATTTTTTATTATTATAAAAATTAAGACTGAAAATATTACAATGTTTTTTTTTAAATATTATTTTTAATTTATCAAATACGAGTAAGTACTTAAGTTTCACAATGAAAAAGTATGTCACGATCATATTTTGTTACGTTTTGAATCATAAAATAATGAACCTTAAAATTATTTTGTTTTATTATATTATTGACAACTTTTGAATTTCAACTAACTTTGTTATTTTTTTTTAATAAATGTTGTTAAAAAATATTTCTTTATATTTTTTTTCAGGTTCACGTTGTATCTATAGGCAGAGGGAATCAATTATTAAGCCACTCGTATGGAGTCACTTTCCGACGAATTATAAATATTAAATAAAAATATATTTTATAGTGCACTTTATAGGTCTATATATATCTTCAAGTAAAATAGGTCCTTTACAAAAGCCCTAGCACATGTACATATTACGCTTCTATTTAGTAGTTCCTCGAGTACAATACATATAACATACCACACAACGTTATCGCGGCGCATCATATGAAGATTAAGGCGGTACAAGTGAATGCAGCGTCATGCCTCCGACGGTGTGGCGTAAGTCTAAAGAGATATACTGTTTATAAAGTACAATATTCTCATAAATATTTTTGAATTTGGCTCCAATTATTGCAAATTTATAAAAAAAAATCATTTTTTTTTAGTTTAGAAAAATAAACATCAATGTTTCTTACATGAAAATTGGTTTGTGGTAAGGAAGCCGTTCTGTCATGTTTTATGAACCAGTCATATTAATATTAGCAATCACTAACTAGTAGGATCCAGACCTAGTCATTATTACAGTTACTATAACAAGTGACTTAACATTGTATATCTGTATAAAAATATTTTTAAGTATGGAATTACAACTCAGTATCAGAATTTAAAAAAATGTCATGAAAATATAAATGTGTTTAATTGGCTAGATCTCTTGCACTCTACATAATTAAATTGTGTTCGCACAATAGTTATAAATATTTTTTTATATAAAACCTTTTTTTAGCGTTACGTTGTATCCCTCGCACAGTAGGGTAGGCAGGGGGACCCTAGTGTTAAGACACTCCGTTCCCCATTTTCCGCCGGCTTAAGAAGGCATTACTTGTTGATTGATTCAACGTCGTACTTTGCCTCGACATCTGAGCGAAAAAAATGGAATTATTAAATATTTCATTTCCTAGAGTGGAAATCGAACCCAGAACCTGAACCTCATAATAAGAAAACCTATTTACCATTAAAATTACAGATAAAATTACAGATATAAATTACAATAAAAAATATTCTTAATTTTTGTACCACGCTCATCACAGGATCTTAGCCCCGAGCAACGCACAAAATAAAAATGAGCAGTCCTTGTTGGCTTATCGGAATAGATGACTTTTTTCAAAACATTCAGGGGAGCTTACGTAGTAATGTTTTTTTTATTAAAAAAACTTTGAGAGAAAAGAGTTTACGATGAATAAAGTGTCTAAAAAAGTAAAAAATTATATATTAAATATTTCAATCCTCCGATTGGGAATCGAACCCACAGCCGTTAACATTACAGTAACACATTTGTGCCCCTGAGGCCTAAAATGAATCATGTAGCTGAAAAAAATACTTATTTAAGTTATATATTAAACATTTTTCGCTCTGGTGCCGAGACAAAGCGATTAAGTTCTGCCACTCAACACGCAATGCCTCCAGAATTCGGCAGAAAGTGGGAAACGAAGTGTTTTAACACTAGATTCCCTCTGCCTTCCCTGTTGTGTGCGGGATACAGCATGAAGCTGATATAAAAAATACTTATTATTTTAAGTCTTTGTCGTTTAAATAAATTTATTCGGCAGTATATAATATTTGTTCTCATCTTCATATCATAACTACTTTTGTTTGATCACGTAGTAGCGTGTGTGGGCGTTTAGAGTAATCCTTACTAATATTTTATGTCTGACATTTTTTATGAATATTTGTTGTATAATATATTCACATCTTTAAGTTATATCTATTTATATTTTTAATCTTAGTAATTGTCTACTTCATAATATTATATTTATTACATGGGTATAGTAATCAAACTTTTAAGTATCTTATAGAATACATATTATTAGTGTCTTGTATAATAATATTAGTATTAACAATTAAAGCAATCCATTTAAATATATATATTATATATTCTTTTTATAACGTGAGTGACATCGGAGAAATGTCAAGGTAAAATCATGAGGATTTTCTGGAGTTCATGAAGATGTCGTTGATGGTAGTGGTCGAGGCAAAAGAGATATGCAGCAACGGTAGCACTTGGTCCTCCACTCCAAACATTTTGAAGAAAAAAAAAATAATAATCTCCCTACAGAGATGCTAACAACATAAATAAGTTGTAACAAACGTATAAAACTTTCGACGTAGCTTGATGAGAACGTATGGCTTAGTAGTCAGCACCTAGTCGGTTTCCAGAAGACGCGGGTTCGAGTCCCGCCACGTCTATCTATATATATTTTTCTTTAATTTTTTTACTCATGTTGTCATAATAATATCACTTAATGTTTTCTTTATAACTCATTTGTAACAAATAAATTATGATTCGTTTACTTCATATACTTATATATTATTTCATTTGTACACATATGTATGTACGCTTCGACAATACGAAAGAATATTAGAAAGATTTACCTGTAACAATAATTTCTTTCATACACTACTATAAAATCCCTATCAAAGAAAGCAGCTTACCTGACTTGAGGCAATTTCGCCGTCCACTGGTTTCCGTAAAGAGCTAAGTCTAAGGTCTTTGTGCAATATCCCATAATAGTGTTAGGGAGTAGCGACAATATTATGATTATATTTTAACGTTCAGATATTTAAAATATATATATTTTTAGACAAAAAATATATATGTTTTTAGCCGTTTTATTACTTTCAGTTTAGTTTGTGTGGCTTTTTTAACTTCACAATATATCTCATTGTATTATAGGAATCTAATGTTAAATCAGTTCGTTCCCCATTTTCCACCGAATTTTCCAGGCATTGCTGTTGAGTGACTAGAGTAAGAAAATGAAAATATTAAATATTTCATTCCGCTAGTGGGAATTGAACCCTCAGCCGTCACGCCACGGCAATCTCAAATACAACATATACTTTTCAATTATACAAATCATAATACCCCGTGGTTTCAAGTATTCAGCTTTAAATTATTTTATGTAAAAAAAAAATCTAATCATGTCACTTTTCTACCTAACTGATTAATAGTACAAAAATTTATTTACATTTTTTTTAATATGTTATTATTCAACTTACATACATTATAATAATATCGTTATTAGAGATTTTGTACAATGTGCCAATTATTTCAGAAGTAACCGCTGTACTAAATTGGCTCAGCTTAAATCAACTGAAGTTCTGTTAAAAGCTTATTAGAAATCTTATATTCATGTAAGAGCTGCTTCGTGGTCTCTAATTTTCTATTATAAAAACAAAAATCTTCATTGATAATTAGTATAGATTTCCAAACAGAAATAGTAGTGTGCAGTAATTGTTGAAATAGTATTTTTATTTTTATTGGTTTACCACTAAATAGCTTCTTCACTTTCCATAAAATTTTTCGATAATCTCGTAGAGTGTTTTATCTTTGTTTGTTGTTTTCTATCTAAATAGATAAAGGAGATTTAGTTGAAATATATAAAGTACTTAATATATTTTTTATAAAAAATCTTACTCTGAAAGTACAAATTATATATAGGTAATACTCCAAGTATCCAACGTCAATACACATTCCGCTTATTCGATTGTTACTTTTATATATTATCTATATATTCATAAATTCGTTATAAAAACAACGATTCAAAGCGAGGGCTTTACTTTATTTCACTTGTCACCAACAAATCTTGGTGGTCCCACCCATGTCTGACATACATGTGTCGAATACTCACATGTTACGCAGTCAAATATACAATTGTGTTTTCTTTGCTCGTTCAAATTATAAGCGGAAGCGATTTATAATTTTTTTTTTCAGCTTTACGCTAATATTCAATCAAGACTTTTATTTACCATTTTCTGCCTGAAATTAGCGCGTTTAAATATCGCACACTGCGCTACGAGGGGTTTTACAATTTATTATGTTAATTATTTTATTGTGTCGCAGTTGACGCTTATCGTTATTATCGTTGTTATCAAACAAAAGTGTTTTAGAATTTTAAATAATATAATAACTAATCTGCTTTACGCTGTATCTCGCACACAGCAGGGTAGGCAGAGGGAACATAGCGATAAGACACTCCGTTCCCCACTTTCCGTCGAATTTTGCCTTCGTGCCAGACCGAAGAAATGAAAATATTAAAAGATAATAATTAATTCCCTCGAGTGGGGATCGAACCCACGACCGTCGCGTTTCAGTTACACCCTTTTGCCTCTGGGCCAAGACAGCCTCTTTTGTTTAACAAATAATATGAATTACTCCAAAAAAAATAATAATTAGATTAAATAATCAAATTTAATGATGAAATATAATAATAAAAAAATATATTGAAAATAAAAATATATTATAAGATTTTTTTATATGTTATAGGAATATTAAAAATGATATTTTCTTTATACATAGATATAGTTTGTTTATTTTTTTATTTTTATTTGCCTTTATTTCTTATAACTTGTACCGCACTTACAAAAGCCACTATGTCCCCAGTTGCTCTATAAATAGAACCAATCAATGGAAACAATACAATGTTATCCCATGAGAACAAAGAGTAAATACCGTTATATATTAACTTTTTTTATTTATTATAAGCCTTTTCAAATAAGTGATTTTTTATTAAGTGTTTTTCAGCTTCGTGCTGTATTATCGAACATAAAAGGTGGAGGGAAAGAAAACTTAGTGATAAAACACTCTGTTCTTCATTTTCCACCCAATTTTTGAGGCAGTGTCAAAAATCAAGTCCACTACCGTTGCGTATACAGTCAGATGCTGTTCCGTTGTGCTACGGCAGCTTCTGTAACTATCAATGATGACTTTATTTTTTCAATTAGCATATCAGTTACTTATGTTAATTTTAGTATAAGAAATCAATGGCTATACTATAAGCAATCAAAACGCTATCTTCTTTATATTACTGTCGTAATCAATAAGCAGTTTCTCATATCATATAAACTTTTCGGTTTAACCTCTGTTTGATTAGGTTCATTTTGTTTTTTAGGTCAAATATTAATTTAACCAAATAATGATTTGCGATTAAATATTGATTTTATGGTAAAATATCTATTATATAATAGCTATATAGCTTAACTATATTTAGGTTAACTTTGTATCTCTAGTGGGGTAGGCATAGTGAAAGGAGCGCCAAACGGTACTGTTAAAATATCCATTGGTTTGTACTTTTTTTGCATTTATAAAAATTAATTTAATATAAAAATTTCAATCTTGAAATCTTATCAAATATTGTGACGTTTCTGTTTTGTTCATTAATTCAAATTAACCTTTGTATATATTATACTTCTTCTTTTGTAACACACCAAATCACACTGTACCAAATAATTTAAATATAATGACTGTTCCTTGTATCATTACATGCCACATTCGTTCATCTTATCTTAAGCGTTTCATAAATATGTATAACTTTTATATATATATATTTAAAATTCTGAAATCCGATCGTAGCATCGCGAGAACGATTCAACAGAATTCCGAGCCAAGCATAAAATAGATAAGCCCTTCTTAAATGTTTCCCATAATTTCTATATTCTTAGCATTTCGATAGCGTTCTACTAAACAACTGGTTAAATTCCAACGAATTTATCGTCTGTTCTACTTTCTTATACAAACATTCATAATATTTGTTAGATGGCGGAAATATCTCTATTCGATACTTTTTTACGCTATATCCTGTATGTATAGAAAAACAAATTAGTTTAGATCCAGTTTCTGCCCTTTGGCTGAATTCGAGTTGCATTATGAATGGCAGAACTCAACGTAGCATTTTGTTAGAGCACATTTTTTTTATTTGACGGAAAAATACCTTTCAGATATAAAATTTCAACGTAATATATATAGCTTTGATAACTACAACATATTAAGCAAATTGATAGATTCACTAACCGCACGCTAAATCGATGTTGTTTACACATTATCATATAAATCTCAATAAAGCTATACAGCTTTACTGATTTAATTATGTAATTATGACTTAAGCTAATAAGTTAATAATATTAGTTTTTATTATCCTATATATAACTAGAGGGCGCGCGCGGCTTCGCCCGCTTATTAGGAGTGAATTCTAAAAAAACCACGAAACATGTGTTCAATAAAATATTTTTAACAGTCTGAATTTAATTTTTTATATTTTTTTTTTTTTTTTTTTTTTTTCGAACTTGAGGTAATTGCTGTTAGCCCTATTGGCCTTTACAGCGACACCGGGTGGGTAGGGAAGAGGGTACTCTGTCCCAGAAGAAAAAGCAAGCACTACCTGGCTGCTTGAGAGGGGTCGACGACTGTAAGGGCGCCCCCTGCGGGGCTCGAACCTCGGCTTACAATCGACGAGCGGGCTGGGAGTTTTTTATAAAAATCGGTGGCAATTTAAAGATTTTTCCATATAAACTTTCAACCCCTTATTTGAACCCTTAGGGGGTGAATTCTTAAAAACCATGAAACACGTGTTCAATGAAATATTTTTAAGGGTCTGAATTTCAAATTTTATAAAAATCGGCGCAGATTAAAATTTTTTTCCATACAAACTTTCAACCCCTATTTCATCCCTTTAGTGTTAAAATTTTTTAAAATCCTTTCTTAGTGGATGTCCAGAATATGAAAATAAACATCTGCCCAAATTTCACGTTTCTACCATCAGCGGTTACGGCTCTGCGTGCGTCTTACCTCAGTCAGTCAGCACAAGTCCTTTTATATATATAGATTATAAGAATAATAATAATAATAGATATTTGTTTTAATTAGTATTAGGCCTCTTAGTTGCATATATTGTATATGTGGATTCGATTCCCATTCAAAGGAATAAATTAAATTCACTTTCAAGCTTTGGTAAGGCATGAAGAACGTGGTGTTTCGTTTCATCACTCAACACTTATGTCTTAAATTCTGGCGGAAAGTGCAGAACAAAGTATTTTAACGCTTGGAATTCCTTCTACATAATTTGCTATTTAGATAAAACTAAAAAGGACTTTACAGATTATCTAAAAAATAAAAATATATTGTGCATCAATTCTACCCATTTTTAGAATAATAAAAATTTTAACAGTAAATCTATATATTGGTCGATTAAAATTCTATATGAAATGAAATAAAAATCCAGTTCGACTTTAATAAAATGCTTCTGTTATTTGAACATATTTCCATGTAATTTTCCATACATAAAAGGCGTGCATAAATGTAAAATAAAAAGAGTTTTTATCCAAATATCTAAACGTTCCTAAAACTAAGTGGACTGAGTTGAATTCATGTCATTGTTGGGCTTTCAGTAAAATATTTTAACAAAGAATTTTCAATTTTTCGGAACAAAGAGAGAAGCTATATAAAATGTCCTGCCAACGAAAAGTTTTATCAGGACTATTTTACTAATCGCATTCATACTGGCATAGTTCAAAATTTTCTATTCATGCACTAAAATTCATCTAAAAAAAATGTGGAACATGCCGTACATACAGGAAGAGCTGTTATGACGATTCCGCTGGAATTTCTAAAATTTATTAAATTTTAAATGTACCTACAGTGCTTACGTAAAAAATCTAACAAAATTATATACAAGCGTAGACTCCGGGCATAAATAGTTTTGGTTGTTGTGTTATTATACTATGTATTATTATTATTAAATAAAAATGCGGTCAAGGGCGAGTCGAAATAGCCCATTGAGCGTTCCGTACCAATTTCAGAAAAAAACTAATTAAATTTAATCAGCTTCACTTCTTCAGGTAGGCAGAGGGAAACTAGTGTTAAGACACTCCGTTCACCACTTTCTGCCGAATTTTTCGAGGCACAGCGTGTTGAGTGGCGAATTTCAACAGCTGGCTTTTGCCTTGGTGCCAGAGCGCAGAAATAAAAATATTAAGAAATAAAAACTCATTCCCTCGAGTGGGGGTCGAACCCGCAACCATCGCGTTACAGTCTCACCCACCACAGTCCACCACTTGTGCCCCGGCGTCACGACAGCCTCCAATCACAAATTTAAGGATTACAGTTCAACGAGCAGTACAACTGATAAATGTAGGGAAATTCAAGTTTGCGCTGGTATGCACTCATTGTGTATGAAATAAATTATAAATACTAGTTTATATGTTTTTTTAAAGTACTCCCCGTTGGTTCACCCACAATATTGAAATTGATACTATATTTATTTTTCTAATACAAAATTTATTTTAAGTATATATAAACTTTACCAAGATGCATAAAATAATTTGCAAAATAAATGCGTTGCAGTTCTTTTAATGTTGTAATCGTTAGAGTTGTCGCACCCATATTTTTCTGCTGTTATATACGTTGCCTTCTCCAAAGGAGAGTAGATAAGAGTGCAGATTTCGGGATAAACAAGAGGTAGCTAAGTTCAAATAATATAAAATAATTAATATTAATACCTAATAGGAAATACAATTATATGTAAGAAAATACTTTCAAGCTTAAGATTAATAAAAAAAAAAAAAAACAATCCTTTTGTAATTCCCTACTGTGTCTATATTCAGCATTGCCTTAAAAAATGATATTACAGTAGTAGATTTCAATCTGTTTTTAACTTTGAGATCAGTCGCAGGGGCACTAAGTGTGACTGTAAACGCGACTGGTGGTGGGTTCAATCCCCACTCGAGGAAATGAATTATTTAATTAAATTTATATTTTGATTCCTTTGCTCTGGTGTCGAGGCAATGCGCGGCGTTAAGTTCCGCAATGTCTCCAGAATTCGGCGTAAAGTGGGGAACCGAGTGTCTTTAAACTAAGTTATCTCTGCCTACACTGCTGTGAACGGGATACAGCGTGAAGCTAATGTTTTTAACGTTGTAAAGAAACTGATATACTTTTTTGCTTAACTTTTCGCAACAATGCATGTTGCGTGGCGGAGCACCACGCCGTTGCACTTTATTTTGGTACTAGAATCATGAAATAAAAATAATATAATTTAAATGTTGAGTGAAAATCGAACTCACAACCGTTGCGTTTTATTGTAAACGACGTTTATGTAAGACGTCAAAAATATTAAAAAAAACATACAAGTTCATCCTTTCCAATTTTAAATTATACTTTATCTCCATAATCACTCATCTATAGCTACATCTAACAAAAATTAACAAGAAAATCTTAAAAGATATAATCTGACAGCGACGTAAGGATTTATATCAATAATTAAAGTTTAATCCGTACGTGAGATAAATTAAAACTAATAAAGCAAGATTCTGCGAAAGGACGTGTAAGAATCTCTGCTTTTCCATAATACTGAGATGACACATTATTTATTACGGTACGTTTGTCATACGTGATCTAGATAAATTAAACTTTACAGACTTTTTCATAATAAGTAAATATAGGACTTGAGTATATACGAATAAATATAGTTATGCTATTGTTTTGGTTATAAAAAATTTTGCAATTATCTTTTGTTTATGGCATTTATTTTTAAATATAGATAAATATATACTGCTTTTATTAGCGTGTTTCGTCTACTTAAGATTATAGAAGAAAAAACCAAAGGAAAGAAAAAAATACAGTAAATCTAGACATGCGAAAGCGTGCTCAGCCAAGTTAAGAAATAACATGAATAATTTCGAATTTAAAACCTTCACGGCACTTAAACTTTTTGAACTATATACATGATTCATAAACATAAAATTCAAAATTTGATTTGGCCGTTATCACCAAACAAATATACTAACTACGAGACTAGTAAAAAGTGGAAGTATGCTAACATAGAAATGGGAAACTCATTTGTATTTAAAATTTAACGATTTATTTAAAAAAAATACTAACAAACAACTACAGAATAAAAATCTCGTCCAGTCAACGTAAGAATGCTTAATTGGAAATTTAAAGAAATCATTTCTTACTTCAATACATTGCATTAAACCTAGTTTTCGACCTCTTTATTATTTAAAAAAAAAACTCAAAAAACCGCAAAATATATGAGAAAAAAGCACCAGGTGCCCTTTTCTCATTGTTCATGTGAGAGATTAATAAATCTCCACACAGAATGTTTATCTGGAACCGATCTCGCGGTATCTCAGGCAGGACCAGGACGTTATTGCGAACCCATTCAGATGCCACAGTCGAACCAAGCAGCCCCTTTGTTAGGCACAAGGTGTCGCTAAGAAAAAGGGGCTATCGACGATCAACCATACATACATACTGTACTTCAATGCTATACAATCTGTACCGAGGTCTCAATAGCTGTGTTTTGAATACGGTATACCTAATTCCCCTCGTCCGTAGTAACGGTTATTTGATATATGCAGGATTTATTTATAGGATAAAACTTTAACTATCGTGTAGTGGCTCGTGTTATATTATTTTATTGATTTTACATAATGATATAATAGGTGTCGTAGTGGAATAACGCCTGACTGGTATGGTTGTGGGTTCGATCTCCTTTCAGGATAATGATCCTTTTTTTATTTACGAATATAGAATTTTAATTTTTAGAATATAGAGAGAGAGATAATTTTTTAGAATTTTTTTAGAATAGAATTTGAATTTTAATTTGAATGTTGTTCGACAAAATGCTATAAATAATTGTTATATAGAATTGGCTGAAACTTTAATCTCAAATTAAGATATGAATATTGTTTTTAAAATTATATTATTATTACCATAAAGAAAGTAATGCAAATTAGTAAATTAATAATTATATAATTTAAGCGGGCGAAGCCGCGAGCGAGGTCGCTAGTAACGAAATAAATTCATTGTGGCCGATAAATTTTCAATAATAGGGTATTGGATTTGAAACACTTGCTTCACAATCTCCGTTTTTTTTAATTAATTAACTTCTCTCTCTTACTTAGTTTACGTCTACGTCTTCTTTACTTAGTTTACACATAAAATTACAACCAAATTTAACATAAAATAATATTAACCCATTTTTTGCTTTAAACTTTCAATATATATTGACTAATAATTAATAATATTATCTTTAAACACATCTAATATGGCATAATCGGTATTTAATTATGCATTTAAACTTTAAAATGTTCAAAGTTTGTCGTTCTATATAACGCGCAACTCGATCTCAGGTTTCCCACAGATACAATCTAAATATTTACTTTTATTTATTGACATTTCCTAATGTACCGGTCTCGACCATTCATTATAGTACAGTCAGGCGAGATATGAAAAGCACTGATAGCACCTTATTGTTTGCGTTTTAGTAATGGATTATTGATAATGTACGTGGGTGTTCTTAATCTTACCGAGTTAAATCTTCAAGACAAGTTTCAACTGATACTATTTATACTTAGGTTATTATTGTCTTTCGAGACAGTGTTTTGTATTGAATTCTGTGAAAATTATCAGTTGTATTGACTTTTATGATTTTAGATTATTATTTTCATAAGAATTTTCATTTAAATATATATATTTCGTTTATACACACACTGACAATTGTGTAAGCGATATTCATAACTTATATAACAGTGGGAACAATATACCTTTTCATCATTTAGATGATACTATAAACGCAACGGTTGTGGGTTTGATTCCCACTCGCAGAAATTTAATAATTAATATTTTAATTTTCTCTGGCAATGAAGAAAAGCCAGGTGTTGAATTCCGAAAGAGAACGGAAGCACCCTAATAGAGAACATAGTATCGTAACACAAGGGCCCCAGGTTCCCTCTGCCTACCCTGCTAGATACAGAGTGCAGAATACAGCGTAAAGGTAAAATAAATAAAAAAGGTAACAGAGCATATACGCTTTTAATATTTAAGCCAAATTAAAGCGGAGAAAGCAGAAAACTTTTTTGATTCATTCATACTTTCTTGCACAAGTCATAACACAATAAACTCCTAAAGAAAATCACTTTTAAAATAATTTTATAGAAGCTTTCAATACATAATTCTATTATTTTACAGACTTTTAAAGCTGCAAATGCTTTGTTCAATGAAAAATAATGCCTCAACGTAATTACGCATAGAAACACTATACAAGCAGATCTAGGGCAATAGTCGTGGTAGGTGATGAATTGTGTGGCACATTGAAATTTCCCTCCAGCAATTATTGAAACAATGAACTTAAATCTGTGAAGCTAACGAGCGGTCGCTATCCTCAGCTCCCGGCGGTTAAGCGATAATAGCTATCAGAAATGGCATCAGATGTGTTATCATGTAAGATAGAAATATTTCTTCTTATACAGTTTCATTAAAAAAAGTTGTAGTTTCAGTATTTAATTGTAATATTTTGTTTTTATATATTTTCAGAAATTATTGTATGTTTTCGTTTTATGGTATACGAGAGTAGTATTCAGTATACACATATAACTATATTTTATTTAATCCTCTATTGTCCAGTCACCACTTAAATAGAAACTTCATAAATATTTTTCAACTCTTAGGAAAGAAAAATACTTATTTAGAAAACGTATAAAAAATTGAACAAAAATTGATTTCTGGTCGGTTTCCAGGAGGCGCGGGTTCCAGTCTCGCTACGTTCAAATACGCTCCTACGTATACGATACGATCATAATTATCTATAAAACGCGATAGCAAGAAGTACAAATCTCCATCTAAAATTTATATGTTTAACATGAAAGGGGCGTTGAATTCCGCAGTTACCAGTTTAAAAATGGTTTTGAGTATAAAAAAACAAACCTAAAATAAACATTACTTAACGTCTGTACCACTTCCATTTACACCTGACACTGATCTTTAAAGCTTACGACCTACTTCATAGAAAATCCATTCATTAAACGCTATTCAGGTCACATTGTGCTCATGAGTTAATTTTTTAATTAATAGGCGACAATTGGTTAAGAAACGAGATTAAATAAACAGATTCACGAATAAAGATTTCGCCGAACGGCCACTTTGATGTTCGCGTTTATATCAAGAACAGCGTACTGCTTATATTTCATTTTATAGAAATTTATGTGCTAACCGAGGTGGAGTTACGTAAATAAATGTCAAAGACAGGAATAATATACGCTTGACCGATCGCTTTGCATCGATGAAAGGAGTTGCTTCGGTTTAAATCATATTTAAAGTATGAAAGGTCTTGTAATGTCACACATGTTGGGTTATTTTAGAACTATTTTATAATCTTTTTGCATTTAAATATTTATTTTCGTACATAGTATGGATAGTAAATTCTCAGGGGTAAGCCTCTATATTCTGTTGTTTTAGAGTGTTTTGGTTTTTAGATTGTGTAGATAAAAGGCCGTGCCATGACACCGTCTTTTGTCTTATTTTTTTTAAGCTCATGCTGTGTCATGTACAGAGTACGGAAGGCAAAGGAAACATGAGATACTTAGTGTTGAGACACTCCGTTCTCCATTAAAACACTTTGTTTCTTACTTTACGTCTTATTCTCCGTTATCATGGAACTGAACACCACGCTTTCCCTTGTTACTAGAGCAAAGAAAAGAAAATATAATATAATAAGAAAGGATAGAGTGACTCACCAATTTACCTTGTCCACATGAACAAAACAATGAAATGATCAATCGGAACATTCTTTATTTAAAAAAAACTCCAAATCCCAACAAAAAAAAAGTAAAAATAGCGGCATAAAGAAAAAAAACCACTAAAAGTTCGAATTAACGGCCACAGTTTTATGTTCACTCCAACCGAGATTTGTATTAATTAAACTCGGAACTTAATGAAATTTCCAATTTCATGTAAATTGACATTCCAATTTTAAAATCAGTCCAGATGTTCACGTGAATAATTTGCACGTATATTATAGTATAAAATTCTAATAAAACGGAAACGTTTAAACGTTTTTTTTTGTAAGGCCGATTTTTTTGCTGTTAATAATACATTTTTAACTCAAAATATTTGTCTGTATATAAAAAAATCTATATAGAAATGATTTCATGCAAATGACAATTTTTTTTAGCTTCTTAACCTACCCAAAACAAGGTACCCTCAGGTACAGCGTGCAGCAACAAAAAAAAATTTTGGCTAAATATTAAACTTTTCTTTTAACCTACATAGTTTTTTTTTCAGAAAATGGAAATATAAATTTAAGTAAATATTTCATCTCCTCGCGTGGGGATCGAACCCACAACCAGTCGACCGACCGGCCTCAATATTTATTTTTATTTATTATTATTATTATATATTTATTATTAGCCTCACATAGATATAATTAATATATTAATATATTTAACCTTTACTTATAACAACAAATCCAAAAATTCTAGACCAACATACAAAAATTTAAAATATTTCACATTATTGTTATTTCAAAGCCAGTTAAAGCCAAACATTATTTTCGATTTCATTTTCAAACTCCACTAGTTACTATACGAATTTCTATCTCACATTTCGTATTAAGTACTCCACTATTCACTAGAGAGGATGTTAATTAAGCACTGAAAGCATTAGTAAAAAGCCCGGCTTTTGAATGAGCGTTGCATAGCAGTCTTCATGTTTAAAATTGATGAACAATGTTTGAAGAAAGATCTGCAAAAATATAATGTGTTTTTTTTAGTTTCTTGCTGTATCCCGCATAAAGCAGGTTAGGCTAAGGGGACCTCTGGGAACCTAGTGTTAGGACACTCCGTTCCCATTAAGACACTTCCGTCTTCCGCCCAATCTTTGGAACGATGCGTATTAAGTGGAAGAACTCAACCCAGCGTTATAACCTACAATTTGCGATAGTGTTTTGTCTTATTATCTTAATAATGTAACTGAATATTATATACGACTGTTTATGTTTTAATTACTTTATTTTAAAATAAATTATTTTTTTACAAAATATAACATTATTATTTTTAATCAGCTTCACGCTGTATCCCGCACACTGCAGCGTAGGCAGAGAAAACCTAGTGTGAAGACACTCCGTTCCCCACTTTCTGCCGAATTCAGGAGGTATTGCGTGTGGAGTGGCAGAAATCAACGCCGCGCTTGTCCTGGACACCAGAGCGAAGAAATGGAAATATAAATTTAAGTAAATTACATATAAATTTAAGTAAATTACATCTATTCGAGTGGGGATCGAACCCACAACCAGTCGGTTTTACAGTCACATTTTATGCCCCTGCGCCACGACTGGACAAAATATATGTTTTAATATAAGCTTTATTTTTAATATAAACATTCCCGAAGGTTCGGGCTTCATTGAACCCACAGCTATCGAGCTCAATCAGGTTGATTCATAAGTTAGCCAAATCGTCGTCGTTAACGACATCGAAAAAGGGCTTAATCCATATAGTTGTTACACCGGTTTATGTAATTTTATTTATGCAAATTATAATACATTCAATTAAAACTAGAAGTACCAATATTTTGCTTTTATAGCCAACTAAGCTTATACTTATTTGTAATTCAAGGCTTGGTCTCGCTCTTCAAGAAAACGTTTAAACCTTAAGGACTGTTAAGTGGGAATCTACTAAGTTTTTATACCTAGAAAGAAGTGGACGCTTGGGGATTAATACAAAATTGTTGTTTCTTCAGAGATAGAAAATAAAATATTTTAGTCACGATTATATAATATTTTCTTTTAAACATTTAATGTATATATTATGTAGTTAATATTTTTATTCATAAGTTAAAGATTTTTTTTTTGTATTTTATTTTTATTATATGATATTATAATAATCTCTTAATTATTAAAAAAAATACCAGAATATAATAAATGACCAGCGAAGCATTAATAATAGAAGTGAAACTCTAAACAGGGTTTCGTTTCCTACTTTCTTCGTTCATTTATATCTACCCACTTTGTTCATAAAAAAACAACACTGAACAAACACGATATTCTGAATTTAAAAATGCTATATTATTTTTAAAATATCACTCACTTATAAGATGTTATTAATACAATTGAAAAATAAGATATAAAATTGGGTATATTAGAACCAAGGGGTTAGTGACGATGTTGACGGAGATGATAGTTGACAAATTAAACAGTTGAAAATCCCACATGTCTTTAATTTTAGCAATTTTACTAAGGTACTAACTAAAAATAATTTTGGAACAATAGAAAATAATATATGCAAAAAAATTACAAGCAAAAATTACTTACTTTACTTTACTTTCAAAGGTACATTATAAAGGAACACTACCACAAAATAATAAGAATCGAGGCAACATGAAGCATTTTAGCATCCATAAACTGAACTATCAGTGAGATAGAGAGGAGTGCTTTTTCCACGATTTATGGGTATGCAAGGTACTGGTGGAAGGTCTTTGCCTTAGTGATTTATAATGTGAACTGGAAAGAGGTCCCGCCATCCCGTTTAATATCTTTGATTTACGATAGAAGGTACGCCCGTAAGTGCCAGTTGTGGGGATGATGACGTTTCAATCACACACTTTGTGCTGATCAATATGACAGGTGAAAGGCTGCTATATTTTTGTGCTAAAATATGTGGACGTCTAAGTCAAAAGCTTACATGTCTCTCACTGGCTACTAAGTGTAAATTGACAGTTCGACTCTAAAAAATATTTTTTTCTTTTTCTTTTACTAGGTATTAAACAAATATTATTATTAATACCAAAGTTAGCTTTGATAATTTATTAGTAATCAGCACATAAGTATCAGCGCTTCATGCAAAAAGGCAGCTTTATGCTTAGCAGAACTGGTTAGGCTGAGGGAACGTAGTGTTTTCACCGCATATTTGCGAGAAATCTCGTATTGTCTAGCGGACTTAACGTATTGGTCTATTTTCTATGAAATGAAATTAATTTAGAAAATTATTTTAGTGGGTTGTCCTACGAGTGATGATGGAACTCATAACCATCGCGTCAACGTCACAGCACAACTTCCCATATATCTATGTGTAATTAAATCAAATCAACTTTACGCTGTATCCTGCAGGGCAGGGTAGGCAGAGGGAACCTAGTATTAAGACACTCTGTTTCCCAATTTCTGCCGAGTTCTGGAGACGTTACGTGTTGAGTGGCAGAGCTCAACGCCGCACTTTGCCTCGACAAAAGTGAGTGAGTGACGAAATAAAAATATAAATGTTAATGAAATATTTTCATTAACATTTATATTTTCACATCAGTGTGACTTAATAAAAATAATAAAGAGAAAATTTATAACCTTTTAATAAACACCTACCATAATTAATTAACCTAAAGAAACCCACTAAGATTAAAACGTTATTTCAATAAGAATAATTATTATTCATAACATCTGATAGAACAGTGAGCAAGTCTAATAAAAACCTAATTGGAAAACACAAATAAACCGGTGAGAACGTAAGTACATTCTGTACCATCCCTCGGGCGTTCTAGACGGTAGAAATGAAAAATGACTGTAATCCGCTTGTGGCGAGCCTTAAGCGAAGAGTTAGCTTCTACATACTATAACTTTCATATTTATTACTGCCACGCTATAAATATGAGCGATATTAAATGGAACTAGTATTTTTAACCTAACATATAGGAGGAGATGCTGAAGTGGAATGTTATTAAGATATAATGGTAATTTTAGTTCAGATAACCAGGTTCAAGTTTATTTCTGCATAGAAAAGGACAGAGGACTTCGTGTCAAGATGCTGTATCCCTCAAATTCGACCCCTAATTTTCGACTATTTTCGTGATATTGCATTGTTAGATAGTAAAATTAAACGGATCCTTAAATATATATAGATAGATAGATAAATATATATTAATATTTGAATATCAACATGGATTTTTTAAATTTAATTTCCTAACTAACCTACGCTGACTAAGCGCGAACTGACACGGAACGGTTGGTTAGTCAGTGTACTTTACTTGGAAGGATGAACATATTTTATAAGAAGACACATTACGAAAAGTAGGATTTGACCCTACAATGATCTAATTTCTTAAGGACTTACGACATATCGTAATCTATACATATCATATTATAAACATTTATAAAATTAATAAAAAAATGTTAACTAATTTTAGTAACTATTACATTATTTAGATAGTATAAAAATTATAAAACATTATAAAAGGACAATACTTAAGTAAACTTCCTAATTATCGGAACCAATATAAGCAGTACGCTAATAGAGCCCCATTCCGGCAGTTTGTTGGGAAGGGCATAGATTAATACCATCTTTCGTTATTCCAATCGAGTTCATTTTAACAGAAACGTGATCTATAAATAAAACCCTTGCGACGTGTCACTATGAAAGATTGCAATATGGTTTAATAGTTCTATTTGAATTTCACATATGGAGAAATATCAAATATAGAGTCTTGCTAAAAAAAGAACAAAAGCTAAATATACTACGTGGATTTTTAGTTTTGTCTCTTTATTTTTGTTTATATAGAAAAATATATTTTAATGCCATATATGAGGCCGGCACAAAGTGTGACTGTAAAACTGACTGGTTGTGGGTTCGATCCCCACTCCAGGAGATGAAATATTTACTTAAATATATATTTCCATTTCTTCGCTCTGGAGTCGAGATCAAGCGCGGCGTTGAGTTCTGCCACTCAACACGCAATGCCTCCAGAATTCGGCAGAAAGTGGGGAACGGAGTGTCTTAACACTAGGTTCCCTTTGCCTACCTTGCTAGGTGCGGGATACAGCGTGAAGCTAATAAAAAATAAAAAAATATACCCTATGGTAGATATTGCTTCAAGTTGTAATCTAGCTATATATATATAGAGCGATATTTACATTAAATATTAAAACAAAACAACACGGTTTCAAGTTGAAAACGGATCCAGTAGTTATATATATAATAGTTTTATCCCTTCATCAATTCGCTGCGGACACGTATAAGCATTATTGATTAGATTAAATATTAACATGTTGCCTTGAAAGTGTCGATTATCTTCTATATTACTACATTTATGTACAAGGAGTGCTATTTTGGGACTGTGTTGTGGGTTTTTAGTGATATTATTTCAATTATTGTAATGAGATTGATTTATAAAATTTTTTATTTAACATCGTACCTCAGAACGATACAATATACTTTTAGGTCATTTTATCTAACGTAGTGTTGAGACATTCCATTCTTCACTTTCTGCCAAATTTTCTTCATATTGCATGATACATTTGGAGCTAAACGCCACGTTTTATCTACCGTAATGAAAAAAAAAATAATAATTTCTCCGAAAGGTCATCGAAACCACAACCATCGGGTTTACTATCAGAAGTAAAGTACAACGTGGCCTAATACTATTTATTATCTATAATTTTATAACAAAATAATAATATATTTACTTTTTAAAAATATAATCAAATACAAGAAATTAGAAAAAAATATTTTTATTAAAAATATTGGATCAAGAAACACGATTGAAGCAAAATTTAAGTAATAAAAGTAATTAAGGTAAAAATTTTACGCGCCCTTTGAAAATTAATTTTCTCATCGTTGTCCACGAAAAAAAATGAATTGTCGTTTGCTTACTTTTTAATTAAAATTAGATTCTTTGAAAAAGCCATCGTCATAATCCGTATTTCATAAAAGATGGTAATTTTAGTGGCGCCATATTGTGAGGAAAGGCGTTCATTTCGGCAATATTTTGCATCCCTACGTAGATATATTCGAAGGATGATTTGATCCAC
>JAATLQ010035588.1:0-19343 GCA_013421005.1 Heliconius erato x Heliconius himera
CACGAACACACGAACACACGAACACACGAACACACGAACACACGAACACACGAACACACGAACACACAAACACAACATTTTATTTTTATTTTAATTTTTTAAATTTAAATATAATATTTGATGTAATTATTGTTTTTTGGAACTAATTTTGTACTATTTCTGGAGAGGGGCGTTAATGATTACAACACAGTTTTTAACTTAAGTAGTCATTATGGAACTTTAACTATGTATCACTCTATTGATTTCCAATAAATTATTATTATTATTATATTGCGAACCAAGTCTTGCTTTTCTGTCCAGATATATTTTTAAGAAGAACTTTGCATAGAATTCAGGTTATCGTCGAGCAAGATTTTTCTTTAATTATCAAATTTATCTGTTGTACAGTAAAAAATAGAACTGATACTATAAAAAAGTATAAACTTTTTGAATGTAGTGGGACTCCAAACACGCGCCTATAGGAAATCATCTTATTTAGAGTTCAAAATGTTTATACGTTTCATAAAATATTTTTCTATTTTTAATTTGAAAATTATTCCGCATTAAGTAAAGAAAAAGTACTGACTGTAAAACACATTTTTTTAATATATATACTTATAATTTTATTTCAGAAAAGAAAAAAGATTTTACCACGTGCCTGTTGGAATTTCTAAATCAACAGAAAAATGAAGCAGATAAGAAAGCAAAAGAAGAAGAAAAGAGAATACGAGAGGAAAACGAGAAGGAGCGACAGAAATTACGCGATGCTTATATCCGTGACTGGGACATTGGCAAAGATGGCGTTGAAGGTAAAGTGAAACAGTTCAGAGAAATGTCCCAAGAAGAATATGTTGAACAGCAAAGATCTAAAAGAATTGATGAATTTGCACCATTAAAAGCAAACTGTGATAGTGACAAATCTAAATACAATTATGACTCACGTGGCAAGAAAGTTGAATTAAATGAAAAACCAAGTGAAACCAAAACATGGTCGGATGTGAGGCCAGTGAGGACCCCGTCACCTCCCTCTATAGGGGAAATTAATATTGAAGCAGAGAAAGGTCTGTATTTTTCCACGAAAAAGACAGAAAAAGTTGTCAAATATAAGAATTTTGTTAAAGCCCAAGAAGCCACACCGATTGCAAATGAATTAAGTGATGATGAAAACGAAAAAATAGTACCAGAGAAAAGAAAACTTGTAGGGGAACATGCAGAAATAGCCCCACCACCAACATATGATTACTATGGACCCACCCCCAAACACAGAAGACCGGAGAAACCATTTACTTCAGACATGAGGGACGCCATGGCTCAGGGGTCTAAGAGTTTAGAACACAAAGAAAGTAATAGAAAATTACCACAACATTATGATTTCACTTTCGATTGAAGATAATACTAGAGGTATAAATAAAATTACAAAAATAAGTATCTATTATTAGTAAATGTATATTTATGAAAAAAAAATGCGAAAAATAAATAAAACGACGTATAGTTATTTATTTGTTTTATTTCCATACAGAATATGTGAAAATTTAAAACGAGCTAATATCACGTGAATATCACAATTCTACTTGCGCTTACCTAAGTTAAGAGAGATCATTTTTATGTAAAAGCATTAAATTTTTATATGAGATAAGAAAGGACGATGAGAATAGAAAAAGCAATAATGTTAAAAGATAAAACCTGGTTTTTGTATGTTATACTATTATTTTTAAGTTCTGCTTTAGGTGTAGGTATTTCTGTGATTGTGTCGATTGTTGTGTCCATCACTGTTTCAGCACTCGTCGTCATTGTTGTTGTTGTTTTGTCGCTGACTGCTCTAGGGCTGGCGTTTTGTTGTAGAGCTTCAGCTGTGGGTAACTCTTCACTAGGTTTCACCGGCTTACTAAGTTTGTCAGTCTTTAATACTTCTAAGCCTTTCCGTATATCATCTGATGGTGAAATAATATCTCTTCTCGGTATCATATCTATTCTCTTTGTTGTTTCCTCTTGTACTTCTTCTCCTGTGGACGCGACTTCTGTTGAAGATAAGTTCTCATCGGTTTCCTCCAGAGCTGGTTGGTCGCCTAGCATGATTTGTGTTATATCGTCGGAAGAGACGTTACTAGGCACATTTAGTTCGTCATTTTCAATTGTCGATATATTAGTTATTATAATTGTGTTTTGGTCATTTGATGTTAAGAATTTGCTTGTTTTGACTTGTGTACTTTTCTTAATGCGTGAAGTTTGTGTTTTTGATACTAGCTTGTTAAGAATCGCGAATGCTTCTTCTTCTCTTTCCATATTGGGGCCATTGCATAAGTCACCTCGACACGGACAGGTCATTTTCCAGGTCCTGGTTGAATTGCAGAACAGTGGGTAGCACTCGTCTTGGTAAATTTTCACACAAAACCTCGATTCGATGTATGCTAGAAAGGGATTAAAAGTTTATGACTAAAGTAAAATATATTTACTAATAGGAAAAACATATCTAATTTAATTTCTTAATATATTGATTAGAATCAAAAATCAGCTTCACGCTGTATCCGGCACACAGCAGGGTAGGCAGAGGGAACCTAGTGTTAAGACACTCCGTTCCTCACTTTCCGCTGGATTCTAGAGACATTTCGTGTTGAGTGTCGGAACTCAACGCCGGGCTTTGCCTCCACACCAGAGCGAAGAAATGAAAATATAAAGGTAAATAAATATTTCATTTCTTCCAGTGGGGATCGAACCCACAACCAGTCGATTTTACAGTCACACTGTGTGCCCTTGCGCCACGACTGGCCTCAATATTGATTAATAATGTAAAAATTCCACTTTCACCAAGACATCTTTGAATACGATTGAATGTCTACGATTAGGTCAAACTAAGTGGATAATCTTGGTTAGTGGGTCACGTCGGGGCCCTCTACGTCAGCGGATGTACTAATTTATAGCAGTTACGTATGCATGCATATTCTCGGAACATAAAAAAAAGTAATGTTTTGTGATTTGAGAAGAATAATGAAGGTTTGCTTTTATTTTGGGGAATCAATATATTAAAATTATTTTATTTTTTTCTCCGCCCTTGTGACTAAGTTCTTTTGGTGGGTGCTATGAGGGATAAAGTCATGGACTGGACCTTAGATTTAAACAAGATAGAGCCTCAGCCTATTTTCAAATGGGCCACCCACCTGTTTTCCCCTACTCCTAAGCCCATGGATAAATTAACTTAAACTTAACTTCGCGCTTTATCCCTAGCGGTGTAGTGAAAGAGAACGGAGCGCCAAACGCTACGGACTCTCTACACACTTTTTTCGCCTCGTCCACTGTCATCAACCTCTTGATACATGCCCTCCGGGGGATCCTGATGATTTTTATGAGACCTTCCTCCAGGATCTTTGATACTGTGTTTTCGAAGGTCAACCGAGGTTTCCCCCTATCTCTCTTACCACTCACTTTTCCATCATAAATTAAGGCTAAAAAAAGTAAAACAAAAAAAATTACGCGGTGAAGTAGCGACAATTGCACAATGTGGTAGTTCCGGCTCGCAGGTGGTGACGTGGTTGCCGGCGTCGTCGCAGGGCGGCGCGCGTCGGCTGCGGTGCACCTGTTCAGCGAGCGGCCCACACCAGTAGCAGCTGCGGCTCTTCTCTGTTACAACGGCATCTACAAATTATATTATATTATGTATATCGTAATTTTTAGGTGTTCTGTACCTTAAAAGTTAATAACAGAATTATTGTAGGATCACTTTGTTGTTGTTCTATCCGTCTGTCAAGACCATTTATGTCGAGATCGCGTGAAGGTATCAAGCTGAAATTAATACCGAAAATTTAGGTCTATCGTCCCTTAAAGCACAGAAAAAAACAGTTTCTAAAGCTTAGCTTCTAAATGAACGTAATAAAAAGATACAACAATTTATGCATTGATTTTGCTGCTTTTTGTATGATATTCGCCACGTAATCAAAATCTACAGGATTCTTCCTTGTCCATTGTAAACCTACAGTTATGAAATTTGGCATAAAGTGAGAACTTAAATTATAAATAAAGGAAAAGATCATAAGTGTAATTTTATAGGATTTTCATATAAAAAAATACCCGTCGATGTATAATTCAGGAATTGGCACGGAAGCCTCGGTGGACGAGACCGACTCCCACTTAACCGGTTTTATATATTACTTAAAAAAACAATAAGTTCGCCTTTTTATCTGTTTACAATGATCCCTACATATAAATATCATAAAAAGTATATTTCAAAAGAAAAGTTTTACAGGAGAACGAAAGGATACAGCATGATGCTAAAAAAATATTTAGAATTACCTTTGAAATTTGACTGTTTAGGTGATATATAAAAGATTTAAGAGCATAAAAGCTTCCATTTCATATTTGATCATGATCAGCTTTATGTATAGCATACCCGCACACAGCAGGGTAGGCAGAGGGAACCTAGTGTTAAGACGTCGCGCTTCGCTTCGACACCAGAGCGAAGAAACGGAAATATAAATTTAAGTAAGTATTTCATCTCCTCGAGTGGGTATGGAACCTACAACCAGTCGGTTTTACAGTCACATTTGGTGCCACTGCGCCCCGACTGGTCTCAAGGCAAGTCATATTTATTCATTACATAACATGTTTTATAGAATAATGACGAAAATATATACATCAATTTACACATATTTTAGAGAAGAACAACGAGAATAACTTTTTTCTTTGTTTCTTTCATTTGTTTACACAAAGTAGTGCGTTCAGGGGAGAGTTACGCCCGCCCTACAACGCCCGGTCATGCTGTAAGGATTATTCCAGGTCAAATGCAGACTGCAGTTTTGTACATAAAAAAACAACTAAGTGAGTTGGTTGGATAAAAAAGAAAATAAAGGTCCACACAAAATAATAAAAAAAGATAAGAATTCAATTAATTACTAATTATAATTAAAGATAAGCATTGGTACCTTTGCATGTTACAGAGCCTAAACAAATATTAACTTAGGCATGAAGGACCTTATATAGAAATATTATTTAATTGTTATACTAAATGGATGAGTTTAAAATATTGACAATCTTATTAGTAAGTACTAGAAAGTAACCCTTTTTTAGCACTCTGTATCCCGCATACAGCACGGACGCTAGTGTCACTGGCACTAGCACTGTATTTTCCACGTACCGCCCTATTTTCCAAGTAATCGAAATAGTAAAAAAATATGTCATTATGCCGAGGGCTTCAAGCTAACATTCCTGGTAATGTAATTGGGCCGCCGTGGCGCAGTGGTACAACCGCACAAGGATGTTACTGTAACGCGTGGACTGTGGGTTCGATCCCCACTCGGGGGAATTAATTATTATTATTTTATTTTATTTCTTCGCTCTGGCACCAAGACAAAAGGCCGGCGTTGAGTGACCATTAAAACGCAATGCCTCGAAAAATTCGGCGGACACTGGTGAGTGTCTTAATATTAAGCTCCCTCTGTCTACCCTATTTCTATTCTATTGTATGCGGGATACAGTGTGAAGTTGTTTTATTTATTTTATAATTCTATTTGATATTGATTTAGTACGTGTATTATCTCTCCTTTATTTTATAAATAAATTTAATGTGATAAATTTATAATTTTTACGCCCGTAGCCTACCTACTATGCAGCTTCTATAGTTAATCTCTATAATTGTTAATCTTTACAAGAATGAAGTAACGCTATTACTTTTCTTCTGTGTTAAATTTATAAAAAAAACAAAATGTCCCTTTAGGGAAAGTTAATTATAAACTGAGAGAACAAATCTTTTAATAGTCAACATTAAGCCAAAAGTTACCCTCAAAAGTGGGTTAATGTGAGTGCAGTTTGTAAAGAGACAAGTTTCAGAATTTTAGTAGGTAAACAGTGTATAGCACCATTTAAAAAAAATCTATAGAAAAATGTATATGAATATATATTTTTTTTTAGTTTCAGGCTGTATCCCGCCTATCGCGGAGGCAGAGGGAATCTGATGTTACAACACTTTGTGGGGAACAAACTTAATGCTAGTGGCGCAACACTTATTTTCGAGGTATTGCTTGTTGAGTGGTGGGATTCAACGTCGCGCTTTACCTTGTTTCTAGAATCAAGAAATTAAAATATTTTTTTTCAGTCTTACGATGTTCCCCGCACACCGCAGGGCAGGCAGAGGGAACCTAGTGTTAAGACACTCCGTTCCCCACTTTCTGCTGAGTTCTGGAGGCATTGCGTATTGAGTGGCAGTAGCCCATGCGCTATGACTGGCCCCTAGGGAAATTAATTATTATTTAATAATAATTAATTACCTTATGTGAAAATCGAAACCACAACCGCCGCGTTTACACTCACAGGCAATAAGCTCGTTGCATGTGACTGTAAATGCGACAAAACCGCTCTCGATAGGTTTATTAATAAATTACTTTTTAAATTTACAAAGTCTTCAATAGTTTTTTAAATAGACCTAAATTATCAAATCAAATCAGCTTCACGCTGTATCCCGCACACACCAGGGTAGACAGAGGGACCCTAGTGTTAGGACACACCGTTCCTCATTTTCTGCCAAGTTCTGGAGGCATTGCGTGTTGAGTGGCGGAACTCAATGCCGCTCTTTGCCTCGACACCAGGGCTAAAAAATGGAAATATAAATGTAAGTAAATATTTTATCTCCTCGAGTAGGGATCGAACCCACAACCAGTCACGACTGGCCTCATTATATTATGTTGATATATTTTATATATAATTGTACACAAAGGGAAACAATCCACTTACTTATAATTGAAAGTAAAATTCGAAATATTAATCGTCTAAGCGATTATTTACCAATTTAGAGGTAATACCTCAAAATGACATCGTATTGGTTCATATACGAAAATGAATATTTGTGTTTGTGTCGCACGTTTCATAGCAAACGTTATATGAATCGTTGATTTTATTAGAGTTTAGGCAATTTTATTATTAGACTTTTTTTTGGGCTTCAGAATTTTTGATTTCTCGATACAGCTATTTGTGTAAAACATATGAGTTTAGTCGTGACGCAGGGACACAAACGTGTGACCGTAAACCTGATAGGATCTGGGTTCGATTCCTACTCGTGGAAATGAAATATTTAATATTTTCATTTCGTTGTCAAGGCATAGCGCGGCGTTGATTGTGTCTTAACACTAGGTTTCCAGGTTCCCTCTGCCTACTTTGCTATGTGCGGGATACAGCGTAAAGCAAAGTAAAAAAAAGTTTATACCTATTACTTTTGTTGTCAATAATTTAAACTAAAATAAAAAAAAAACAATTGCTTAAAACAGAAAATCAGTACTTAATTAAAAAAAAACATTAGTAGTATAGAAATATAGTCAAAGGTGAACCGTTAAACATATTAATAGTACATCATTACCATAAACCAAGAAGTAGTTTAGTAACAAACTTCCCCGATTCACCTCCCACGTGTCGGTACAACTAGGACACGCCACCCTGAGGGTCCCACGTCGGTTAGAGATCATTTATTCAGTTTTGCGGAAAGACAGCGTTGATTACTTTCTATAGTGCCACCGTAAATATTGTGCTAGGAAAAACATAGTTCTACACGTGCACTGTCATTTCTAGGAATAATAAACGCTTTTAGGGTTCCGTTTGGTTCCTAAATATTAAAATATCCTGTCGTGAAGTATATTCCGTTCGCCACATTTCACTTTTCGTTCCTCCTTGCACGTTGTTCGAGGCCAGTCGTGGCGCAGAGGCACGAAGTGTGACTGTAAAACCGACTAGTTGTGGGTTCGATCTCCACTCGAGGAGATGAAATATTTACTTAAATTTATATTTGCATTCCTTCGCTCTGGTGTCGAGGTTAAGCGCGGCGTTGAGTTCTGCCACTCGACACGCAATGCCTCCAGGATTCGGTAGAAAATGGGGAACGGAGTGTCTTAACACTGGATTCCCTCTGCCTACCCTGCTGTGTGCGGGATATAGCGTGAAACTGTGAAGTATATTCCACTTTATTCTTTTTTACAAGTTCCCGTATTAAATAAACGTCTGGAATGTTAATTTGTAGTGTTTACTTCTTTTCAGAGTTCCTTACTTCATACGGAAAAACGGAACCCTTAGAGGATCAGTTTGTTGTCTATCCGCCTTCTGTCAAGAGCATTTATCTGGAGTATCAAGTTAAAATTAATATTAAGTATTCAGGTCTATGGTTTCTTGAAGCAAAGAAAAAATGGAACTTCAAGTCAACGCAATCCAAAGATACTAGCATTTATGCATTAATTTTGTTGTATTTAATATGAAATTGGCCGCTTAAGCAAAACCTATAGGCTATTTCCCATGGACATACAGTTATGAAATTTGGCACAAAGTGTGAAGTTACAATACAAATAAAGGAACAACGAACAAGGAAGATCCGAAAAGTGAAGATTTATAGATATTTCATAGAAAATAATAATTACAAATTTATATTTGTAGTTAATTTCATACAAAAGGAGTACATATACCCGCAAACTTTGTTTGTAAATTTAAAAAAGTTGTACCCCCCATTAACCTATAATCCAGAAATTGTTACGGAAGCCTTAGTGGGCGAGTTCGACTCGCACTTAACCGGTTTTCTATTTTAGTAGTATTTTTCCATATTCTAATACTATTATTATTATGATCCTCATAGCTTAAGATTTATAAGTGGTTTTGTTTCAATCATAAACATAATTTAATATATTTAATGAATTAATAAAGAATAATTTATTATACGGAACACATGTACCATCGTAGAATTCCACTAGCATAACCCGTTTTATTTTCTTTGTGCAGTTACATATATTGCGGTCGCCACACGTAGGACCATAAATTTTTGTTGCTTTATAGCCTTTATGTTGAATAAAATATGAACTAAAAGTGCAGGACCGTAGGTGTGCTATGTTCCAGATATGTATTTTGTCGTTTCCAGTTATTCACTGGGCACACAAAGGAAAATTGAAATATCTGCTCGTGTTTGCTTTTAATATATCCCAAAAAATTGGGGCGACGAATAATATTCTGAAAGTAATTATAGTTTATTTTTTAAATTTTGATTTGTTTTGACATATTTACTTATTCGAACTTATTTTATCGAAGACAAGTAATATTTTGTAATTAATTTCACGCATAGATTAGAATAATAAGATTTTATTTACAAAAACCTTCTGTATAATATATTTCATGTACTGAGGCCAGTCGTGGCGCAGGGGTATGAGCGTGGGACTCTTAAGAGCGACAGGTCAATTTCTACAGAAAAAAAATTAAATTACATTTTGTTTTTTTTTTTCGCTCGTCGCTTTGGTGTCGAGGCAAAAGCGCGGCATTAATTTCCGAAAGTGAGGAGCGGAATGTCTTAACACTAGGCTCCCTCTGTCTATTCGTTACATACGAAACGTTATGTGAAGCTGAAAAAAATATACTTAACTTAGCTTTACGCTGTATCCCTAGCGGGGTAGTCAGAGAGAACGGAGCGTTAAACGCTACGGTCTCTACATACCTCTTTCGTCTACTGTCATCAACCTCTTCATACATGCCCTCCGGGGGGTCCTCATGCTTTTTACGTGACCTGCCTCCAGTATCTTTGATACTGTGTTTTCGAAGGTCAACTGAGGTCTCCCTCTGTCTCTCTCACCACAAATTTTTCCATCATAAATCTTTTTCACCATTCTTTAATCACTCATTCGTTCAAAATTTCAATTTAAAATTCATTTAAAAAATATATAATAAATGAATAAATGAATCATTCGAGTTTAATGAAGAAGCACAAATCCATTTAAAGGAGGCCTGTGCAAGCACTCCATACGAAAGTAGGCGCAAGTTCTCGTGAATGTTTTATAGCAGCTCGGGTCGGGTCGGGAGAAATTTAGCACTTGGAGAATAAATTGAACAAGCTTTGCCACGCCGCCTTCCTGGCGGCTTGCTTTGTGAACTAAGGCGTGACCTGAAACACGAGTGCCTGTGCACTCCTTATTTGTATATTAACATATGTATGGTTGAATATATTACGCTACGTATGTATGTGCATTATTGATTTTTATTTTTCAGCTTCACGCTGTATCCCGCACACGGCAGGGTAGGCAGAGGGAATTTAGTGTTAAGACACTCCGTTCTCCACTTTCTGCCGAATTCTGGAGGCATTGCGTGTTGAGTGGCGGAACTCAACGCTGCGCGTAGTCTCGACACCAAAGCGAAGAAATGCAAATATAAATTTAAGTAAATATTTCATCTCCTCGAGTGGGATCGAACCCACAGCCAGTCGATTTTGCAGTCACACTTCGTGTCGCTGCACCACGACTGGCCTCGCCTGGTCTTTTTTATTCAGTTAAAATAAAGTTTAAAATAATCGACAATAACATGTTGAATTTATACATAGATAGATATAAATATATTATAACAGTAAAAGAAAAAAAGAAAGTGAATTATTTTCTATTCTATTTTCATTTGAAGCACGCCATTTCTATTATTCAAGAGCTAAACAATGTATTAAAAATTCAGTACTCAGCAAACAATTAATATAATGCATGTACATTACATGAAGGCCAGTCGTGGCGCAGGAACACAAAGTGTGACTGTAAAACCGACTGGTTGTGGGTTCGATCCCCACTCGAGGAGATGAAATATTTACTTAAATTTATATTTCCATTTCTTCGCTCTGGAGGACAAGCGCGGGGTTGAGTTCTGCCACTCAACACACAATGCCCCTAGAATTCGGCAGAAAGTGGGAAACGGAGTGCCTTAACACTAGGTTCCCTCTGCCTACCCTGCAGTGTGCGGGATACAGCGTAAAGCTGATCCCGCACACTGCAGGGTAGGCACTGATATTATTAATAATAAATGTATTAGAAAAATGTTATATAAGATAATTTTGCAGTATAAAGTAATAACTGAACTGAACTGTAGAAAAGTTCAGTAAAGTAAAGTTTCAAAAAGTTCTCGTATAATTTAGATACATAAGTGTAAATTTTGTCTTCAGTTCATTTTCATGCGTGAAATATAGATAATATTTAAATATTTTATTAAGAGACTGGCGACCCAAACGCGGCTTCGCCCGCTTAAACTTATTGCTATATGATGCAAAAAGCTTACTTAAATTGTATTTTATCTGTGTTATTCTGATATAAGCTATATTACTATAAAGTTTCATCTAAATCTGTTTTGTTGTCTTTGGGTGAAAGTGGAGCAAACATCAATCCGTACAAAGTTTCAAGTTTCATATTTATAATTTTAGTAGGTTATTTTTTTATACTACGAAAAGACCAGAAAAGTTCTTTATTCAATGCGAATATTTTTATATATTTATTTTCTTTTTATATACATCTACGACTAATTTGTATAAAGCTTTCTATTATGAAAACAAGCCTTTGATCATTTCATTTTGAAATGTATTTGTGAACTATAAAAAATAATTTATTTCATTCCCTCAAGTAAAATTTTAAAGTATAACATCTATGAGAAAAAGCATGTGTCCTGAAGGTCTGGGAAATTATTGAATAAAATATTATCAACGAAGCGACCGATTGTTTCTTTGTGTTGAAGGCATCAAAGACGGCCTTTAAAGAAATATTGGTAGATTTTAAATTTTAGTATATAATATGTACTATATACCTAAATAGAGTAATTAAACTCTTTTCCCAAAGTTATAATTGAGGCCAGTCGTGGCGCAGTGGCACAAAGTGTGACTGTAAAATTGACTGAGTGTGGGTTCGATCCCCACTCGAGAAAAAAAAAATTACATATAAATTTTCATTTCTTCGCTCTGATGTCGAGGCAAAGCGTGGCGTTGAATTCCGCCACTCAATACGCAATACCTCCAGAACTTGGCGGAAAGTGGGGAACGGAATGTCTTAACACTAGGTTCCCTCTACCTACCCTGTTGTGTGCGGGATATAGCGTGAAGCTTAAAAAAATGACACAAAAAGATGAAAGTCAGTTAATAATAATCGATTTATACAATTGCGTTAAGGTAAATTTACTTACGTGACTATAAAAATTCTATCTATATGTAAAATTTCATACTAAAACCATCCAAGTACGTATTATAATTATAAATTATTCATTTCTATACCGATATACGAGTAGATAGAAGATAAAAGTAATGGCACCTATCCATTAAATGACAATACGTGTTATATTATTCAAATAAAACAAATCACTATTAGCGTAGACTAAGGAAAGCTATTATATTTTTCCCTATAAAATGATCTGGACAATGTATATATTTTATTGTCTTTATTTACTTTTCCTCACACATTCTCCGGTTTTTTATAATAGACATAAAAAATCAGTTTCACGTAATATCCCGCACTGAGCAGAGTAGGCAGAGAGAACCTAGTGTGACGACACTCCGTTCCCTATATTCCGCCAAATTCTGAAAGCATTGCCTGTCTAATGGCGGAAATCAACACCGTACATTATTTCGACACCAGAGCGAAGAAACAATATAATATATTGAGGCCAGACGTGGCGCAGGGGCACAAAGTGTGCGGGTTGTGGGTTCGATCTCTACTCGAGGTAATGAAATATTTATTTAAATTTATATTTCTGTTTCTTCGCTCTGGTGTCGAAGCAAAGGGCGTCGTTGAGTTCCGCCACTCTACACGCAATGCCTCCAGAAATCGGCGGAAAGTGGGGAACGGAGTGTATTACACTAGGTTCCCTCTGCCTACCCTGCTCTGGGATACAGCGTGAAGCTGATTTCATTTGATTTATATATTAGCAATTATGAAAACATTTTCATAAATATGCGTATTGTACAAGAAATATTTTCTTATATGAATTATTATTTAATAAAGATTCTTCAAATAGCTTTTGTCAATGACCGAACATATGTATCTATAAATATTGGGCGACTTCCAGGAAGTACTCGGAACGATAAGAATTTTCTCCGACAAAATGTTCTTGAATTGGGATGTTCTTTTAAATTATTTAGACTTCTGTACAAGCGATGTGTTCCAGTTACGCCAGTTTATGTAAGCGAATGTCAGTTCACATTGACTAATGTTGTTTTCTAACAATATGTTATTATTTTATGTGTACAAGTAGTAGGCTATGTTGCTTTAGAATTTTTATTTAATTTTCCCATTTTTATACTTTTCCATTTCATCCAGTACTTTGTTGATCTAGGTTAATAAGACCAAGACCAAGATTCTCTTTTCTTAATGATATTTATTCAGTGCTAGTAAGCCGCTCGCGGCTTCGTCCGTTTTAACTACATAATTATTAATTTACTAATCTGTATTACTTTCGTTTTCTAATAATAATGTCATTTTTTTAAATACATAATATAGATAGATACCTATATCTTTATTGAAAAGTAAAGTTTTGAGCCAATTTAATAAAACTCTTATTTAGAGTCATTTTATCGAAAAATATTATTTAAAACGGTATAATTTTTTTATTTGTTAAACGATTGAAATAGAGCAAACACTAAATGCTAAGGAAACCTTGTCAAAATACAATACTAAAAACTGCAGTAAAATCGGTTTCCCCAATTAACTTCACCTGTATAGCATACACATATCGGGGTAGGCAAAGGGAACCAGGGAACCTTAGACACTCTATCCCCATTAAAACACTTCCGTTCCCCACTTCCTACAGAATTATGGAGAGCGCAGAAAATATACAACATAAATATATTTGTTTCAGTTAAATATAAAAAAATGGTTGCGCAAATAAAATATAAATGTTTCAAAACATTTTAGTATTTTTACTTATTGGATAGCAACTCACCACTCAGCATAATGAAAGCCAGACCGCTCAGTAGAAGCAATCTCGACGATGAACCACAAAACTTCGTTCCCGCCATCTGATACCAAAGTGTTATTATGAAATTAATGTTTCCATCTAACAAAAAGCGAAATAGAATTAAAAAATAAGAAAATATTTTTTACTTTTATATTAAAATTTCACAAAAGCAAAATCGTTCCAATTAGTTTAAGTTATAAATATTAATAGGGTTTTTTTTAATTACATTTCATATTTTAAAATTTATTTTTAATTATAAAATTTTGTTTTTTTTTTACCTTTTTTTTATCTCCAGTGTCAGTGAGTGGGACAATGGGTCACCGCACGCGTGGCTACGCGCGGACTGCGCGGTGTAGCTTGTAGAGGTGACGTAGTGAGTGACGTATGTATGTATGTATATGTGTTCCATTAATATGCCTAATTGTAGTAACTTTTATTGTTTTTCTTCTATAGTAAGTTGTACTTATAGTATATAAATATAAAAATATAATTTTACGCTTTATAAAAATGTTTAATGCGTAAGTTTATGCAGTATTAATAAATTAAAATACCTATTATTATCACAGTAAATAATAGAATATTACGTTTTTTGTTAAATACGTAGTAAATATTTTCCTGCACACAGCAGGCAGAAATATGGCGAATTGAGTGGCGGAACTCAACGCCTCGCTTTGCCGGCGCAAGGAAAATGATAATATGAAATATTTTATATCCTCGATTGGAAATCGAACCTACAATTTGTCGCGTTATCAAGATATCTTGGTAGCCATGAAATGTAATCTTACCATCTTTAAAAAAATACGACCTTCAATCAAATTTTGATGTTTAATAAAGATGATAAAAATAAATGTTATATTAGAGATATAAAATTTTTGATATAATTAAATAAGCGAATTTTTATTAAAGTGTTATTCACAGGACATTTTTTTTTATTTTTACGTACCGTATGACTGTCGTGGCCCTGTGGCAGCGTGTGATTGTAAACGTAACGGTAAATGGTTTCAATTCCCACTCAGTAATAATAAATTATTATCATTTTCTCGCTATGGTGACAAGACAAAGTGCGGCGTTGAGTTGAGTGCCTTAAAAATTGGGCGGAAAGTGAAGCGGATATACACACATATACGTGTACTCTTACTTTTTAGTCTTATTTACTTATAATTATTTCTATAAATTTATCTCTCTACAATTAATGTAGAGTGTTATGGAAAAACGGGGCCTCCTGTTACAATTACGAGTATCATATTAGTATTTTTTGTGATGTTGGTTTCATTACTTTCTATGTAGCTAAATAATACGTGAAACAGAAATAAAAATATATTTATTATTATTTTACTAGTACTTTGTTCTCTTATCATTTACTTAGGTCGTAGCAATCAATATAAAAATAAACTAAACAATTTTATTTTCAAGGCTTAACTTTGGCTTATGCGTGAAAAAATTGAAAAAAAGTATGGATGGCAAGTCTATCAGAGATGGTACTTTCCATCATAATTTATTTCTCGATTTATTCGACTTATTTCTCGAAAACGACAAAAAAAATATCTAAAGCAATAATCTATATATATAAAAGGACTTGTGCTGACTGACTGAGGTAAGACGCACGCAGAGCCGTAACCGCTGATGGTAGAAACGTGAAATTTGGGCAGATGTTTATTTTCATATTCTGGACATCCACTAAGAAGGGAATTTGAAAAATTTTAACCCTAAAGGGACGAAATAGGGGTTGAAAGTTTGTATGGAAAAAAAAAATAATCTGCACCGACTTTTATAAAATTTGAAATTCAGACTCTTAAAAATATTTCATTGAACACGTGTTTCATGGTTTTTAAGAATTCACCCTCTAAGGGTTCAAATAAGGGGTTGAAAGTTTATATGGAAAAATCTTTAAATTGCCACCGATTTTTATAAAAATTTAAATTCAGACTGTTAAAAATATTTTATTGAACACGTGTTTCGTGGTTTTTTTTGGATTCCCTCCTAATAAGCGGGCGAAGCCGCGCGCGCCCTCTAGTGTAGGATATAACCCTTTTACTAACGCACTACTTCAACAGAAATTGAAAGAATATCTTGTTAGTGTATTTTCGTGTGTTCGACTTTACTATGAATATGGTAGTATTGTGATGTAGGTCATCGGCGCATCCAGCCTGCATTGCGACGCCGCCTTGACGCCCTATCAACTTGCCGCCGCATCATCATTTATGATATTCTTGTAAAACGTACAGGTTTGTATTGTCTTAAATTAGATTATAATGGAACATAGAAACATCTAAAATTATCAAATAATTTAAAAATAGAATTAGTAAGCATCTCACTAAAAAACATAAAAATGTTCTGTTTTTTTTTGAGACGCTTACTAGTTTTATTTTTAAATTATTTGATGGTTTTGGATGTTTCTATGTTAATAACTCTATTATGTAAACAATAGACGGTTGAATGTAGTTGAAACTTTGCACAGAGTTAATAACTTAAATGAGGCCAAGCGTGGCGCAGTGTCACAAGTGTGACTGTAAAACCGACTGGTTGTGGGTTCGATTCCCACTCGAGGAGTTAAAATATTTACTTAAATTTATATTTCCATTTATTCGCTCTGGCGTCGAGGATAAGTGCGGCGTTGAGTTCTGCCACTCAACACGCAATGCCTCCAGAATTCGGCAGAAAGTGGGGAACGGAGTGTCTTAACACTAGGTTTCCTCTGCCTACCCTGCAGTGTGTGGGATACAGCGTGAAGCTGATTTTTAATAACTTAAATGTATAAATAGTATGCTAATAAATTACGAACTAAAAAAAAACTTATAACGTCCTGTAATTTTTGTAAAAAATAAAAAATATATATATTAACAGCAAACTAAACATCAATATTAAAAACATACATACATATCATACATATATCTCAATACTTGTAAACTTGTTACGGGGGTTGTGAAATTTGGGGGAGCGTCGAGATTTATTTAGAGGTTAGTCGGGGCGGCGTTCCATCTTCATTCCGCGCACCTCCGGGCGACTGCTGGAGTGCTGGTACGCGGGGCGGAATAAATACCTCTATTTGTATAGATTTGCAATCTGTCGAGGGTCTCGGAGCCAATGTGCTTGTTGTGCTTGTATGGTTCGAGCGAATTACGTATTAGAACCATTTTAATGTGAAATCGAATGGAAATGCAATTATTTTGTTTGATAAATGAATATTTGATGGGTATTTTGTAATAAGATTATATTGTTTTTCGTATTAGTATTAGTATCTTTCATCTTTCGTCTGTTTTAGCGTATATCAAAAATTCTTCATTTCATCCGTAATTTTATAAATAATATAAAGACAAATCAAAAATAGAGGCCGGTCGTGGCGCAGCGGCACGAGGTGTGACTGCAAAACCGACTGGTTCTGGGTTCGATTCCCACTCGAGGAGATGAAATATTTACTTAAAATTTATATTTCCATTTCTTCGCACTGGTATCGAGGTTAAGCGCGGCGTTGAGTTCTGCCACTCAACACGCAATGCCTCCAGAATTCGGCAGAAAGTGGGGAATGGAGTGTCTTAACACTAGGTTCCCTCTGCCTACCCTGCTGTGTGCGGGATACAGCGTGAAGCTAATTTAATTTATTTTTATTTTTTTTATTCAAATCAAAAATTTAAATTAGGGCAGGCAGAGGGAACCTAGTGTTATGACACTCCGTTTTCCACTTTTTGCCGAATTCTGGGGGCATAGCGTGTTGAGTGGCGGAACTCAACGCCGCGCGTTGCTTAGACACCAGAGCGAAGAAAAGGAAATATACATTTAAATGAATATTTCATTTACTCAAGTGGGAATCGAACGCACAACCAGTCGCTTTTACAGCCACACTTTGTGCCCCTGCCCTGTGCCAATACTGGCCTCATATATAAAAACAAAATTTTCATTTTAAGTTACTTATTTAAATTGATGTTGGTAGATACAAAGAACATAAAGCACGTTGCAAATTTCATAATATATGATGGATTTCAATATAAGATTATATGAAAAGACGACAGTAATTAATAAAATGAGGCCAGTCGTGGCGCAGGGGCACAAAGTATGACTGTAAAACCGACTAGTTGCGGGTTCGGTCCCCACGCGAGGAGAAGAAATATTTACTTAAATTTATATTTATATTTATATTTCCACAAGGTTCCTTCTGCGCCCCCTTGTGTGGGGGATGCAGCTTGAAGCTGATGTATTCATTTTAATTAATACAATTATTCATGAAATATATTATTTTAACTAAACTATTTTCGTAGATAAATACCATTGTTTTTACTTAAATAGAATAATTTCGTATAACTATAGACAAAAATATATTCTATATTTATATCATCGCTTTAAGTACTAATATGTATATTATTGCTATCTTCGGAGCCATTTAGCTATAAACTCTTCCTTAAGATACGGCCGACAGCTGCCATTTGAATATTTTATATCCACACTATAACATTTTCTCGTGTATACTGGTATTCGGGACACTGTTTATGGGTTCGATAAGGATATTCTTACAAATACTAAATGGCCTCCAAAGAATAATATACACGTCTGCTTATTTTTAACATTTTTATTATTTGTGTTATTCCACACTTAGGAAATAAAAATATTTATTTAGAAAATTTGAACGTAACGGGACTCGAACCCGCGCCTCCTGGAAACCAACCAGGCGCTCTGACTATTAAGCCATACGTATGGTTACGTTAAAATGTTTATACGTTTTCTTAATAAGTATACTCTGTCTATCATTTATATGTAATGTAAGTTTTTTTGCACTTACGCTTTTGAAATTTTACACGAAAATTGATGTAGACGAAAGTGTTTTCAATATGTTAGTATAATTAAGATATACGTTTTTACCCTGGACACAGCAAAGTAGGCAGAGGGGAACCTAGTGTTAAGGCACTCCATTCTCTATCATCCGCGGAATTCTGGAGTCATTGCGTGTTGACTTGAGTTGCAGAACTCAGCGCCGCGCTTTGCCTCAACACCGACGCGATTAAATGAAAATATTAAATATTTCATGTTCTCGAGTGGGAATCGAACCCACAACATCGCATCACAGTCACATGGTTTCTAAAAGAATTTAAGTAAAAGTAATTCATTAAATAAATAGTAGTTTAATATACAGAATGAGATGACGATGAAAAGGACATCCGCTGCATATTTTACAAGCGTTGCTCAATTGAACGCGTCGAGCGCACATGCAAATCATTTATGTTAGGTATTTGCCGACCACGACGTCCCTGATTACATTATTATTGGGGTCCCCATCGCCCCTTGGTTGGCTGGTTTCTGTTGTCATGCAAGAACAAAGTCTCACCAGTATTTAAATAAAATTAAATTAAATCAGCTTCACGCTGTATCCCGCACACAGCAGGGAAGGCAGAGGGAATCTAGTGTTAAGACACTCCGATCCCCACTTTCTGCCGAATTCTGGAGGCATTGCGTTTTGAGTGGCAGAATTCAACGTCGCGCTTAACCTCGACACCAGAGCGAAGAAATAGAAATATAAATTTAAGTAAATATTTCATCTGCTCGAGTGGGGATCGAACCCACAACCAGTCGGTTTTACAGTCACATCTCGTGCCGCTGCGCCACGACTGCCTTCACCAGTATTTTATATTTATATTTTTCTTTCCCTCAAGCTAGCCAAGTCTTTCATTTCAGCGGTCAAAGGTAATTTT
>JAATLQ010035588.1:19443-30309 GCA_013421005.1 Heliconius erato x Heliconius himera
TATATATATATATATATATATATATATATATATATATATATATATATATATATATATATATATATATATATATATATATATATATATATATATATATATATATATATATATATATATATATGCATTAATTGAGTAAAAAAGTAAAGAAACTTTAATAGAAAAATAACTAAAAAATAAAAAAAAATAATACTAAAATAAATAATAAATAATACTAAATAATCAGGAACGTTTAAAGTGAGGGAAACGTCTTTATTTTTCTGTAATTGTCTCTGTTCCATATTTACAGGTGGAGTTCACTATTTCATTTAGTTTTTTTTTATATTTTTTAAAATTATAAAATAAAAAAAATCTGTACAGAAATATGATTAAACATAATAAGATGAAGCTGTCTCAGATCACGTCCCGTTGTTGTCAAGATATTTACAGTTATATTGTAAGTTATACCTTATTTCAGTTATAATTTGCTTCTTTACAAAAAAAATATTTTTATTATCTTAATTTTAAATATTTAAACAAAGCATAAGAAAAATATTACTTATAAATTTGAACGTAGCGGGATTTTTAATCCAGGCTTTTACAATTTATTCATCTGAGTTAGAGTTCTTACCAATTTAGCTTATCTTCTTATCAAACTATGCTAAAATTCTTATACGCTTATTATATTTTTTTATATCGCTAGCATTTCTGTAGAGTGACTTTTAAATCTCCAACAATCGTTTAAAAGAACGATCGGCTGACAAACAATGTGTTATTTTTTTGAAGTTTGAGTTCCACCGCTCAACACGCAATACCCCTAAAATTCGGTGGAAAGTGAGAAACGAAGTGTTTTAATACTAGATTGCCTTTTTCTATCCTATTATATGCGGGATACAGAGTGAAAAAGAAATTCTTCCCCGATTGGAAATCGAACCCACAATCGCAATTGGAAATCGAACCCACAAAACCCACTGTCGCGTTCATAAAACCACACGCTTGTGCCACTGCGCCACGACGACCATTTTTATCAAATATTTATGAATATTTTGATTTAATTTGTATATTTAAATACATACACTTATATACTTAGTAAACCTAAAGCCCACATAAATAGGTATTTTATGAACCCCATACAAGCATTTAACATTAATGGGACCCCTATAGGCACTACGCTTATAGCGTTATCAGTACGGACACCGGTAACTCAACTAAAGACAGGCGGAAAGTGAATAATAGCCTGGAAATAGTCTGTACATCGCAATCTTAGTCTTGTCCTGTTTACACGGTGTTCGAGATACGGTCGACGTCTTTATTGATAGAAAAACACGCTTTAAATTTATCAAATTCGAGGCCAGTCGTGGCGCAGGGGCACAAAGTGTGCCTGTAAATCGAATGGTTGTGGCTTCGATCCCCACTCGAGGAGATGAAATGTTTATTTACATTTATATTTCCATTTTTTTCGCTCTGGTGTCGAGGGGAAAGCGCGGCGTTGAGTTCCGCCAAAAAATGAATGGCTGAACTCAACGCCGAAAGTGGGGAACGGAGTGTCTTAACACTAGGTTCTCTCTGCCTACCCTGCTGTGTGCGGCATACAGCGCGAAGCTGTTAAAAAAATATTAAATCACAATCAGGTTCACGCTGTATTCCGCATAAAACAGGGGACGCAGAGGGTACTTAGTGCTAAAACACTCCGTTTCCCACTTTCGGCGTTGAGTTCAGCCATTCAACACGAAATTTCGAATTTTTCAAGTCAAGACTTAGTGAAGAAGAAATGAAAATATTAATGAATAATTATTATTTCCCTCGAGTAGGAATCGAACCCACAACCGTCGCGTTACAGCCCCATCAATTTATAATTTCGACTATTTAAATGCTTATTTAGCATTATAATCAAAATTTATCACGATTTATTATACAACTTAGGATACCCTTGTGTGTTTAGCAATGACAGTTGTCCTAAGAAGTAAATAATGTAAGGAATTCGTGGTAGCAATTTTCAAAGGGGCTTACTTGGGACTCGTACATTTATTGCAAATGCTTCTACATTTATCTCTGTTACATCGTGTTCGTGAGTCGAAAGGGTTCTGTAATGTTACTGTGCTTAGAGGACAATGAGGTTGTCGGGAATGTCAGGTTGATTTGGGTAATGTCGTTCGTGTGTTGTGACTTCCCACGCTAAGCTTGTGAAGATAATAAATAAAGAAACAAAGGAAATGTTCAAGAAAATAGCATATGATAATAAAATAAGAACTTAAAAGATAAATATATTATTATTTGTTTTTATTTTATATTATTTTATTGTATTGGCATATAATCCTGGTGAATTTCTTCATTCAAGACTGGGCTGAACTGGACGGATTTTATTAAATCTTTTTTTATTGTATAACTATTAGGCCAGAAAACGACATTGAGTATAACCATAATAGAATAGTTTAACTGTAAGAAATATAGAAATGGCTCCTTAGCAAAAATTAGAAATGATAGCAAAAAAAAGAAGAAAGAATAGAAATCCAAGCTCTGTAACATCAACTGTGGAATTCTAAGAGATGAAAAGCTAAATGCTATAATAAAATCATAACCTCCAACTAGTCATTTCATATTATATAACTCTAAATAATCATTATTTATATACATAATGCATAGAGGCATTGTTGGCATTCACGACAAATTTTTTTTCAGCTTCACGCTGTATTCTGCATATAGCAGAGAGGATCTAGTCATAAGACACTCCGTTCTCCACTTTCCGCCGAATCTTCGAAGGCATTGAGTGTTGAATGGCGGATCTATAAACCGCGTTTCACCTAGTTAACTGAGCGAAGAAATGAAAATATGAATAATTCATTTCCTAGAGTGGGAATTGAACCCACAACGGTCGCATTTATAGTCATACGCCTGTACCTCAACGGCGTCGAATAAACTTATTCGTCCATTTATATGTTTGTCTTATACAATTAATACTGGCACGTGTATTTGTACTACAATAAACACAGGATGCTATATGCACCTCAAGTGCAGGACGTCCGAGCGACCCTCGACCTTGTCAGCTGTTCTAATAATACAGTGCTTGGGCACGGAGTAGGGTTGCCTGCTGACGTTTTATATAAATTTTATATTTACTTGTTATAGTAGAATTATTGTCAGTTATAGGAGCTAGTTCGTTTGATAAAATTCAATATAACATTAATTCACGTGTCTTTCTAGACACGTGAATTAATGTTATATTCAATTTTATCAATTATCTGTAAGAACTAGGTACCAATATATTTTACAATGGCCCCACTGTTATTTTGAGTCATTCTTAAAAATAAATAAATCAGCCTCAAACTGTATTCCGCACACAGCAGGGTAGGCAGAGAGAACCTAGTGTTAAGACACTCCGTTCCCCACTTTATGCCGAATTCTGGATTCATTGCGAGTTAAGTGGCAGAACTAAACGCCGCGCTTAACCTCGACAGCAGAGCGAAGAAAATGGAAATATACATTTAAGTAAATATTTCATCTCCTCGAGTGGGAATCGAACCCACAACCAGTCGGTTTTACAGTCACACCTCGTGCTGCTGCGCCACGACTGGCGCCATTCTTAAAGTTTCCAATATTGACAGACAAAACAAAGCTTATGCAGCTAATGATTCAAAGCACTGGCGGTGCTCCAGAGGTTTCTAATTGGGTCAGTGTTCCGCAATGCACGGCATCTGCGCAGGTATCCCCAGATGGAATTTCCTATTACTCGTAGCTTACACTGTGACAGCAAGATAATTGCCGATATTCGCTAAAGTTATCTGTTTGTTAAAAAAAATGAAATATATATGAAGTTTAGGCCAGTCGTGGCTCGGGGTCACAAGCTACAGATGGTGAGTTCGATTCCCACTTGGGGAAATAATACGCAAAGCCCTAGAATTCAGCGGAGAGTGGGCAGCGGAGAGTCTTTAATACACTGTCTGTTAAGTTCATTGCTATTAGTTTTAAATATATATTAGGAAACGATTATGAGCTATTATAATTATTTATTCCGCCACTTAACTCGCAATGCCTCAAAAATTCACCCGAAAATGGGGGACAAAAAACGGAATTTCTTAATACTAGATTCCCAGATTCCTTCTGTCTAGGCTACTATGTGCGGGATACAGAGTGGATCTAAAAAACAATTAATATTTAAAGATAAAAAAAAGTTAAAATTAAAAATACAAAAGAAAAAAGAGTATAAATATACGTATTAACTTATATATTAACTTGAGTCACCTAACAGACGCCTAACATTATTTTTTATAAAAAAAAAAAAAATAAAATAAATTAGCTTCACGCTGTAACCCGCACACAGCAGGGTAGGCAGAGGGAACCTAGTGTTAAGACACTCCGTTCCCCACTTTCTGCCGAATTCTGGAGGCATTGCGTGTTGAGTGGCAGAATTCAACGCCGCGCTTAACCTCGACACCAGAGCGAAGAAATGGAAATATAAATTTAAGTAAATATTTCATCTCCTCGAGTGGGATTCGAACCCACAACCAGTCGGTTTTGCAGTCACACCTCGTGCCGCTGCGCCACGACCGGCCTCTATTATTTTTTATATTATGACTAATACTTTATTGATCCGTCTAACGCACTGTCTCGTTATAAACAGATCTGGGTCACGTCAATTTAGTCGATATGCATGGACGGCTTACCACGAGGTTGGAATTTAGCCAAACACCTCCAATATTTTTCAAATAAAAATAAATTGCTTATTCAAATATGTATATTCCATGTTGAACAACTTGAAAACTAAAATGGTTTATCGGAAATTGGTTCCTCTCTAATAAAACCATTAAAAGCTAAAGATTTAAAGAAGTACTCATTTGTCAAATTTTTAAAATTATGATTTCAGGGTTTTCTGCTTGCTATGGAACTTTAAGATTAAGCTTTTCGAGTATAAGAAAATATCTGGTTTGTATGAAAAATATTATTCTTTACAAAAAATAAAAATTAAGGCGTGAGTTTGATTCACACTAGGGATCATTTATTATTTTAATTTTCTCGCTCTTGTAACAAGACAAAGCACGGTGTTCAGTTCCGCCCCTCAACATACAAGCAGCAGAGTGAGCAGAATGTGGGGATCGGACACACACACACACACATATACATAGGTAGAATCCGCAAGGTGTAAGCTGAGCGTTGCATAAGTGTGAGTGTTCAAATATATACCACAGTATAGGTGAGCCGTTTAGGGGCGAGCCACACTCTCCCCTCCCAGCCCGGTGACGCTGTCAAGACCATTTCAGGTCAACAGCATTAAAGTCCATTCGAAAAAAAAAAAAAAGAAAAGGTGAGCCGTTAATTGCAGCATGTTCGACCTACTGATAGCAGCGTCACAAACTGTACTCTCTTTTAGTGTATAGTTTACTCTAAATAGCGTGCATAGAAATCTATATAACTTAATATCAAAAATTATTCAAGTGATAGTTTAGGCACATTTTATATATATACAACTATCACATTATCATACGAATTCGACATTGTATGATTATTAATTATATAATTTGGTGCTGCACGTGCCAACCACATCAACGCTATAACTTATGATAAATGGAATGATCTGTGAGCCGCCCCAACTCGCATAGTAATGAAGCAGCAGCAATTCTCTTGTTTTAGCCTCGAGCCCCAAAATGAAAGTGTCGTGCTGCATCATTGAGAAGACGTCGTTATTATGAAAATGAATTCATTACCGACCACGAGTACTGAGCCCGTACATTAACATAAATAATAATTACACAAATGGACCGTAGCTATTACGATCTGTTTGTTTTATGTATTCTTTTCTATTCAGAAAGAATATTTTTTAAAGAATTTCTCGTATTTTCCAAGTAATTGCATTGCAAAACATACTTTCCAAATAAATTAGGCTTTAGTTTTGACATATTAGAGTACTGTATATATCACAATGACAAACCACTATGTTCTTAATTTTTGTTCCGTTTATAAAAAAAATGTAAACTTAGATTATTAGATTGTCGTCCAAGTAAAAATCAAACCTGGGAAGCTGATATATAATACGACTAAATTATGGGATAATATAAGACTAAGCTATGAGATTGTATGCCTACTAAACAGTTACGTTTGCTATAATATTTTTATTATTATAAATATTAAAAATGTTATTTTTAATTATTTATTCATTTATTTTTTTTATTGTGTACAATTTCTTATAAGGAAGAAAAAAAGGGTATAAAAACAACAAAGATAAACCAATTGACACACAAACGGCGGTCTTATCAGTAATCAGCGATTTCTACCAACAACCTTTGGGTTAGGAAAATTAAATGTTATGTATTCTGTTCAATTTAATTATATTATAATTAATTATGTAAGAAGAATGCTAAAATATTATAAAAAATAAATATACGATTATTTTACGTACAATCTGCGAGTATTAAGCTGAACTTTTCATTTGTGTTGGTGATCACCAAAAGTAGAGCAAAAGAATACATATAAAGATAAAATCAATTATTAGCTATCATAAAAAACAGCTACAAAATATATCAAGTCTTCTAAACAAAATCTTGTATCATTTTCACTTTCGTCTTGTTCCGTTTGTGTTAATTATGAACGGAACGACCATTATATTATCAAGAACAGCGGCCTGATTACGATTTCTTTTACTGTTTCGTTACATACATTTTTCTATTTGAGTACAGTGATACGGTCAAGTTTTTTTTATTTTTAATAAATCAAAATAATAAAACATCAAGATTTAAACACGTGATTGCTACCTGTACAATAGGTTACGTGAATGGTCAGGCAGTTACGTGAAATAAGCTTCGAGCCATGGTCACACCTACACTATCTATATTCACCCACACAAATGCAAAGCTCTGCTTACGCCTCGCGAACTGTAATCAGCTTCACGTTGTATCCCGCACACAGCAGGGTACGCAGAGGGAACCTAGTGTTAAGACATTCTGTTCCTCAATTTCCGCCGAGTTCTGGAGGCATTGCGTGTTGAGTGGCCGAACTCAACGCCGCGCTTCGCCACGTTACCACAGCGAAGAAATGAAAATAAATATCAAATTTCCTAAAGTGGGGATCGAACCCACAACCAATCGATTTTACAGTCACACTTTGTGCCCCTGCGCTACGACCGGCCCCCGAATAAAAAAATAAATGTTATATACAGAGTGTTTTTAAGTTTCATTGAACAATTTTTGAAACTCCCTGAAATGCAACAGAGAAAAAATATCTAAATTGCAAGAAGAACTTACTTACGAAGCGACGATAGCCAACTAAGAAACACGTAAACTTTATGAAAGGAATCGGAAAAAACTTTGTTTCAATTAGAGCCGTGGGCAACGGAGTGTGGCATTTTAATTAGAGAATTAACAAAGAAATAAGATCCTTACATTTACAATTATACAACCATTCACAGTATTTTGTTATTAACGTAATTTATCTTGTTTCCATGTAGTCAGCGCCAATTATAAACAAATATAGAATTATACTATACATTCATATCATATATATATTAAATGTTTCTCTTTGGATGCTTAACATTGAATTAAATGTGCTACAAATAATTTCATATATGTACATACTTCAATTAAATTAAATTGATATTGGGTTGCTATACATTTTATTTTACGTAAAGCATAAAGATCTTTTTTTTAAACAGTAAAATTACAATCTAGACCTACGATTTATTGTTTTCGAAGGCGAAAGAAAGTAATGGTACTTTGCATTTAGGTCCGAATAGAAATGGAACAATATTTTAACAAGGTGCAAATAGAAATTGAAGTCACAGCCATGATGTACACAACCTGACACCCATCCTAATTTGCCACGGTTATAGCAGAATAGGCAGAGTTCTCTCTCCTAGGAACCTAGTGTTCATACTCCGTTCCCAATGTGTATACGGAAGTGTACGGATGTGTAACGGAAGTGTATGTCTTATACATACACTCTCGTTCTCCACTTCTCACAGAATTCTGGAGGCATTACGTGAGTGGTGAAAATAAACGCCTCGTTACCACAGCGAGGAAATTAAAAAATAAAAATAAATAAATCAGCTTCACGCTGTATCCCGCACATAGCAGGGTAGGCAGAGGGAACCTAGTGTTAAGACACTCCGTTCCCCATTTTCTGCCGAATTCTGGAGGCATTGCGTGTTGAGTGGCAGAACTCAACGCCGCGCTTAGCCTCGACACCAGAGCGAAGAAATGGAAATATAAATTTAAGTAAATATTTCATCTCCTCGAGTAGGGTCGAACCCACAATCAGTCGGTTTTACTGTCACACTTCGTGCCGCTGCGCTACGACTGGCATTAAAATATTGAATATTCATTTCCTCGAGTGGGAATCAAACCCACAACGTGTCGCGTTAGCCGCACGCTTGCTTCTCGCGCCACAACTGTCCTTATGTTATACATATCAATATATAGTTAGGCTACGTATTAACACTTGAGCTCATCAAATGAAAAGAGATTTATCGTTCCATGTTTTCCGCCCAACAACACATCATATTTCGTAACATTCATATCCACGTAATACACTCGTTTATTATATTTATATGAAACACGCAGCAACTCGCGACGCTCGCTCGCGTCTTCCCTCTCGCAAGTCGCAGGCAACACGTCGCTATATCCTGTTGCGGAAGTTGTTCATTATTCATTGTTACATACATATCTTAGTACTGTTATGAAGTCAATGTTTGATCTCAACTCTGTACAAATGATCCCCACTCGAGAAAATGAAATATTCATTTAAATTTCTATTATTATTTCTGTGCTCTGGTGTCGAGTCAAAGCTTGGTGTTGAGTTCCGCTACTCAACACGCAATGTCTCCAGACTTCGGCGAAAAATCAGGAACGGAGTGGTTTCCTCTACCTACCCTGCTATGTGCGTACTGCGGGATACAGCGTGAAGCGTATATTTTCATCTTTTTAGAGCTTCATTTGATAAATAAATATGGGTACAAATTATAGGACATAAAATAAAAATTGTTTTACACAAAAATTGTATATGCTTTTCTTTTGCAACTAAATTTATGCTACGACATGCTTAAACTATACTACGCAAGTAACATGTAACATTGGCATACTTTATTGTGGATCTTAGGATATATGACACAAACGATCAAATGATTTCAAACGATCTTTTTTTTTTTCAGCTTCACGCTGTATACCGCCACAGCAGGGTAGGCAGAGAGAACCTAGTGTTAAGACACTCCGCCAATTTCTGGAGGCATTGTGTGTTGAGTGGCTGAACTCAACGCCGCGCTTTCCCCTCGACACCAGAGCGAAGAAATGAAAATGTAAATGTAAATAAATATTTCATCTCCTTGAGTGGGGATAGAACCCACAACCAGTCGATTTACAGGCACACTTTGTGCCTTTGCTCCACGACTGGCCTCAAAACTGTAAATATAAAATTAAAAAATTAAATTAAATTAGCTTCACGCTATATCCCGCACACAGCAGGGTAGGCAGAGGGAACATAGTGTTAAAACACTCCGTTCCCCACATTCTGCCAAATTCTGGAGGCATTGCGTGTTGAGTGGCAGAACTCAACGCCGCGCTTAACCTCGACACCAGAGCGAAGAAATGGAAATATAAATTGTAAATATACATTTTATAAACGATTTTTTAGCTTATATAATAATCAATATAAGTAATTTGATATAATTCCAGCTTACCGAATCTTAACTGAAAACTTAAAAATGATTCTTATCAAACTCAGCGAAATTCGAGCCTCAGCTTGTACTCAATTAATATTTTGAATGACAAATTAATCAGAGGTAGCATGTTCAAGGCTTCCCTTTTAAAGTAAAATAAAATTAAATCGAATTTTGTATTAATTAGTTATGAATAGATTTAATTGTGATTTCTGACCAAATTGAAAGAATATTTGAAATGAAGTGGCGCGTGAATTATATATTTTTTCTTTCATTTATTCATGTACCGCACAAGGAAAAATATAAACAGAAAACTTCTAATAACAGAAAAATATGTACAACGGATAAACTTTTGTGTGTAGGAGATGTTAAGAGAAACGATTAGAGTGCGGTGTCTAATTCTAACTATTAAGTTAATAACAATAAATGTACTTACAAATATACTTAATAAAATAAATTTATCAATATAGGAGAATTAATTATTTTAAATATTATAATGACAAAAATAGTTTCTTTCTGTTGGTTTTGTGACGGCAAACGGAAAGCCCTAAAGGCTTCGAAGTGGTATGAAGGAGGACAATTATCAATTTTAATTTATATCTGTAAAACCTATTAAAAAAAGTAAAAATATATGTAAGTTCAAACAGCCTTTAAATATTTTAAATACATGTAAAGGAATACCCAGTATTCCTTTAATATATTTAAAATTGGCGCGCGTTGGCTACGTGATTGGCCGTGGGGTTTTTTGTAGATAGCACCACATTATAAGAAAGGCATAAGCGTGAGCTTGGATATGGCGTCGTAAACGGATATTTTATTTATTTTTTTTTTATTTTTATTCTTTATTGCACACAATTTTTAGAAATAAAAAATTACATGTACAAAAGGCGGGCTTAACGCTAAAAAGCATTCTCTACCAGCCAACCTTGTTGTGTGGGAGATAATTGTGTAGGTGTGCTCGATAATTTAATTAAAAGTTAACTGGGCGAACAAAAAACAAATACAATACAATATGATATACACAAATACAATAACTTACAATACACATACACAAATATATAAACTATAATAAAATAAACTACACAAATAATATATATGTTTATAAATATATAATTAGAATATACTAAAACTGTATAAATATTTAATATATACATATGTATAAATAAAATTACTATAAATTTACAAGAATAATTGTCTGACTTGACGCTTAAATGACTCCCGGGAGGGAGCTCTCCTAATAGACTCGGGTAAAT
>JAATLQ010035589.1:0-30319 GCA_013421005.1 Heliconius erato x Heliconius himera
TTGGTGGTGTCTGAAGCTCTTCAAACTGAGGATGGGAACAACAACGTCGATCTATCTGGCCTCCACAATGTTTCTCAGAAATCTCCAGATATTGAGAAAGAACCATCAGTGGACCCTGGTATTCAAGATGCTCAAGAATTACCCGAAGAGACGAAAAGTGAAGAAATCGATAACCAGATGACATTCCCTGAAGCTTTGTCTCTTAACACAGTGACTATTGATGGGTGAGTAACTTTATAGCTTTCAGTGTCTATATTATACCAGGATAGGTATATTAAACATAGTGTTAAGGTACTTTATTTTACTCTTGCCACTCAATTTTCCAAACACTACATGTTCAATGGTGGAACTTAATAATATGCTTTATTGTGTTACCAAGGCAGGAAAATTAAAATAATTTTTATACCTCTAGTAGGAATCAAACTCATAGCCATTGTATTTACAGTCAAGCACTGCGCTGATCCACTACTACTGCCATTAATAAATGAGTGAGTTGATTTATATTTTATCTATACAGTGAAAGTGGTCTTTCTAATGTGCATAACTTCTTATTAATCATTAAATACATGTACTGATATTAAACATGCATGTCTATTGTCTGTTATAATTTACATTTGTTCAATCTATTGTAACATTGAATGTAGATTTATTGATCTCTAGCACTTGTTCATTTAAATAGTATAATTAGTCTATGTATGAAAGTTTAATTAAAAAAAAACTATGTGTAGTTTTATAATTATACATCTGTTTATGTATATCATTATTTTGTTGTTTGATAAATGGATATAAAAAGCTTAAAATTTGTAAGTTTAAGATTAAAGGTTAGTAGGATAACAGTGTTATCAATTTATTTTACAATAACTTTATTATTTCACATAACAAAATTATTGTTAATGTAAAACTTTTAATACAAAAGATACAAAAGATAATAAAAAATACTAAACTAGAACAATTTTCAACAAAGAAATGCTTTGTATTTCTATATGTACAGATAACTAAAAAAGATTTCCATGTGTTTAATAACTTTTTCTTATTCTATTAAAAGAGATTAAGAATTCTTATTAAACAGAGGTTTAATGATTGCAAGTCTTATCAAACCAATTTTAATTTGGCTTACAATAATCCATTTAATTACATTAGTCTTTATCCTAATTACTCTTTTTATGGCTTACTTCAAAAACAAAAGCAAATAAAAAATAAATATGACAAAAGTGAACACTTACATGAAACTTTTCAAAGAACTATCTCCAATTTTTTTATCTCTTAATAATACCCCCTTTAATGTACTGGGAATTACTTAATTTATTACCTGTTTATTTATAATTTTGTCAGTCAGATAAGTGAAATTAAACATTTAAAATAAAATATTTTATCAATCTAATATAAAAATTTTGCATGCACTACCTATAATTGGAAGGAAAATGGACTTATAATAAATTTATAAATATTTGTTAAATAATTATGCCATTGTGGTGCAGTAGGACACCATCTGGCTGAGTAATGATTATCAGTTCAATCCACACTTGGGGAAATGACTTAGTTTAACTTGACCACTCTGGTCTCACTACTCAAAATGCAATCTTTTGAAGTTGGCAAAAAATAGGAAATGGAGTGGTGCAACACCAAGTCCTCTACACCTACCCAGTCCTATGCAGAGTAAAGCATTAGTATATGTGTAGGTTCAATTTTTTTATAGGCATTTAGTCTTAACAACGAGATGAGGCCTATCGTGGCGCAGCGGCACAAGTATGACTGTAAAACCGACTGGTTGTGGGTTCGATCCCCACTCGATCGAACCCACAACCAGTATATATACTTAAATTTATATTTCCATTTCCTCACTCTGGTGTCGAGGCTAAGCGCGGCGTTAAGCTCTGCCACTTAACACGCAATTCCTCCAGAATTCGGCAGAAAGTGGGGAACGGAGTGTTTTACACTAAGTTCCCTCTGCCTATCCTGCTGTGTGCGGGATACAGCGTGAAGCTGATAAAAGAAATTTAGTCTTAAAGATTATGAGAAATAAGTAAAAAGTAATTCTAAAACATCTGTTTAATATACTGCCTGCTGTACAAAATAAGATTATATTTATGTCACATGTCTTAACAACAATATAATGTTGTATTATATTTTTTATCACAGAAACTGTGTCAGTGACGGATATCCCGTTATTTACGGCATGGCGCCACACGTCACACCATCGACACGTTAAATCCGACCGTGTCAAAGATGACAAATAATATGCTTAACCGTGTCTACAATATTAGTATTTTTAAATTGGCAGTGCTATATTTACGACAAGGGCATTTAATATTGAAAGTAGAGACTGAATTATTTATGATATGATGGGATACGCCTACACCACTAATACGTACTAAAAATCTGTTATAAAATAATATGTTGTTGGCGTAATTTAGTGACCATATTCCATTATTCGCTTTTGTAATGGTAGGCAGTTCAATGCCCACTCAAGAGTCGGGAGTGTGAATTACTGCTATTTTTTCGCCCTAATAGATAAAATGCAGCGTTGAGTTCCGCCACTCAATACGCAATATCTCGAATTGTAGAGGAAAATAATCAGTTTGTCCTGGCACTGGTTTCTCTGCTATATGCTAGATACAGCTACAGATACTTGACTTCGCGTTTCGTAAACCAGAGAGATCAAAAAGATTTTTAAATACATATGGGTATGTATGTCAATCGGGATCAAAACCGAAACCACTGCTTGCGCTACGGTAACTCTCCAACTGCGCTGCTAGTGCCAGTAATTTTTATTAACTTAACAGTTTTGGTTCTTCTTATGAGAATTTTATATCAAAATCTTTATGGTGCAATACAAATAAATCGAAACGTGTACAATATTACAATAACAACATATATTTCATCAGACTTGTATTTAAAAGTCAATTAGTAACAGTTGTATAAACATCAGCGACTGTGCAAAAACAAAACGGAGTTTTATTTTATATTATACCTAATGGGTCTTTAAAAACCTAGTCTTAAGTCATTTTGTTCCATAAATTGTGTGTTGAGAGACTGAACTGAGCGAGGAACTGTTTGTTACCTGAAGGAGGAAATGAAGTGGGAATCGAACTCACAACCATCACGTCTAAATTCATACACACTGCCTCTGCGCTCTGAACGAGTAGAGAATAAAGGTTTTTTTTAAAAGCAGTTTTATATTTTAATATTACTGTGTGTAATACCTACCTTCTAATGTGAATTTAATATGATTCTTTAATGTTGACTGATAGTAATATAATATTTTTCTTACATATACATGCATATACATACATATATGTATATATTTGCAAAAAATATTTCTTATATATTATACTAGAGGGCGCGCGCGGCTTCGCCCGCTTATTAGGAGTGAATTCTAAAAAAACCACGAAACACGTGTTCAATAAAATATTTTTAACAGTCTGAATTTAATTTTTTATAAAAATCGGTGGCAATTTAAAGATTTTTCCATATAAACTTTCAACCCCTTATTTGAACCCTTAGGGGGTGAATTCTTAAAAACTATGAAACGCGTATTCAATGAAATATTTTTAAGTGTCTGAATTTCAAATTTTATAAAAACCGGTACACATTAAATTTTTTTTCCATACAAACTTTCAACCCCTATTTCATCCCTTTAGGGTAAAAATTTTTCAAATTCCCTTCTTAGTGAATGTCCAGAATATGAAAATAAACATCTGTCCACATTTCACGTTTCTACCATCAGCGGTTACGGCTCTGCGTGCGTCTTACCTCAGTCAGTCAGCACAAGTCCTTTTATATATATAGATAATAGCCATACACAAACACCCCAATTAATTATTATTATTAGAATAAAACAAAATAAAGTCAATTAACACGATATTTATTTTGTCTAAGCGCGGCTGAAATTATACAGAAAAATCTCATTTGCTAAGTTAGTTAGGTACTTACCTACAGCTAAATACAATCGATTCCTACATGTCAAACTGACAAAAAGTGAGTGGCCTTTAAAAGTAAAACGCTGATAGTGAATAGAAATCGAAAGCATGTCTAAATATAACGACGACGTTGTTTGTAATTTGAACACTAGCACTAGCACAGTGCCTTTAATTCTGTGCTGTGTGTTTACGTTAAATGCTTTTATCACTTCCGTTTCATCAAAATTATAGTAGATTAACGGTTTTGTTCTATATTTTTTTTGGTTCTTATGGTTGTGTGGCTGGAACTTGTAACTGTTCGGTTAAAAGACGGTTGAGGCAATCGTGGCCCAGTGGGGCAGTTTCTTAGTGTAATGGTAGTGGACTCGATGTCAACTCTGGGGTGTGATTATATTTAAAATATTTTTATAAAACTCTAGTTAACAAAAGGCGATATTGAATTCTACCACTTAACATAAAACTTTTGTTTTCTTTAATAGTTATATTTATTTATTTATTATTTTTAAATTTTATTAAAGTGTCCACTCTTAGGAAAGAAAAATACTTATTTAGAAAAGGAAAAAGAAAATGGTCGGTTCCCAGGAGACGCGAGTTCGAATCCCGCTACGTTCAAATTGTTTAGGGTTTCGAAATAACTATTTATTTATTCTTTATTATTCACAACTATAAGCGAAACGTGTTTACGTTAAAAAGATTTTTCTACTAACTTTTATTAAAAGTTTACATTCACATTCATTCTTACGGTCTACGTAAGGGTTATTTCATGTTGATTTCTACTGTCGTCATGTCTGTCTCAGTCGTGGCGCAGGAGCACAAAGTGTGACTGTAAAACCGACTGGTTGTGGGTTCGATCCCCACTCGATGATATGAAATATTTCCTTCAATTTATATTTCCATTTCTTCGCTGTGGTGTCGAGGCAAAGAGCGGCGTTGAGTTCTGTCATTCAACACGCCATGCCTTCAATATTGGGCAGAAAGTGTGTTACACTAGGCTCCCTCTGCCTACCCTGCTGCGTGCGGGATACAGCGTGGAGCTGATTTGATTTGATGATTCCTACTGTAGAATAGAGAGTGGTGTAATAAATCAGCGTGTTCCGTCTGCCCTGCCCTGGGTAATCCAGTCGTTTCTAATATAAAGAAGGAAGTTAACGACATTTTTTGCGAATATTACAGATAGTTGTCAAAAAAGCAATTATCGCCGTTTTATGCAAAACAAATCGAATTTATATTTTGACATATTGTGGCAACATTGCTGCATATTTAATTTTATGCCAAAAATATAACTAAGTTGCCAAAGAAGTTGCTCCTCCTATTTATTCTTTATAAATCGTAATCTCGCAAAAATCTTGCAAAAAATTGAGATCATCTATTGCACAGTCTTAAGTAACGTTAAAATGAAGTACGCGTAAAAGGAATTGAAAACGATTACATTTAAAATTCACTTTCAATGGAAATTTCGGTTGTAATTTGATTTAGAATACGACGTTTTTATATGCATAGTTGTATTTGACTTCGCTCAATGTTGAATATATATTTGTTTAAATTGTAATATCTAGTTTGTTTTTGTAGATAAACTGTGAATGTACCAGGAATGTACATGTACTGTTTTTTAATTAGCTTCACGTTGTATCCCGTACGCAGTCTTAACACTAGGTTCCCTCTGCCTACCCTAGGCAGAGGGAACCTAGTGTTAACCTAGTGTTGTGTTCCCCACTTTCTGCTGTTTCTGTTTTGAGTGGCAGAACTCAACGCCGCGCTTATCCTCGACACCAGAGCGAAGAAATGAAAATATAAATTTAAGTAAATATTTCATCTCCTCGAATGGGAATCGAACCCACAACCAGTCGGTTTTACAGTCACACTTCATGCCGCTGCGCTACGACCTTTTTTTTAAATATAGGTAATTATTTTAGCTACATCATTTTCATTTATTCTGAAGTCTGAGGACAGTCGTGGCGCAGGGTGCACAAGTGTGTAACTGTAAACGAGACAGCTTATGGGTTCCACACAAGATAAATTAGCTTCACGCTGTATCCCGCACACAGCAGGGTAGGCAGAGGGAACCTAGTGTTAAGACACTCCGTTCCCCACTTTCTGCCGAAGAATTGGAGGCATTGCGTGTTGAGTGGCAGAACTCAATGCCGCGCTTAACCTCGACACCAGAGCGAAGAAAATGGAAATATAAATTTAAGTAAACATTTCATCTCCTCGAGTGGGATCGAACCCACAACCATTCGGTTTTGCAGTCACACCTCGTGCCGCTGCGGCACGACCGGCCTCAACACGAGATAAATATTTGATATTTTGTATTCTGGTAACGAACGAGGCAAAGAGCGGCGTTGAGTTTCGCCACTCAATACGCAATACCTCCTGAATTTAACGGAAAGTGTGGATGAGGTGTCTCAACACTACCTTCCAAGGTTTCCTCTTCCTATAACATGTAGCTTATACAAACTTTTGTTATATAAAGTCAATTCAATTACACAACTGCTAACATGCAAGAGGCGCATTTCAATGTTAAAAAGTATACTTACGTCGGCCGTGAAAAGTAAAATTGTTTTCCACTCCAGTAACTAAATGTATGTAATGTTTAATGTTTATTTTATATAAGATATTATAGTGTAGATTATTTTGATAATAATCAGATTACTGTAGCCTCCAATACTGTAGTTAGGCCGTGTTTATCGAAATATTATATTTAAACTTGATTTCGATGAGGCATTGCGTGTGTATGTATTGCTTTGCCTTGTTACCAGAGCGAGGAAGTGAAATATTTCATTTCCTCGAATACATGTCACGCTTTCAGTTGTACCTGCGCTTGTGTCCCCGTGCCACGACTTTACGTACTGGTCAAATTAATAGTAACAGAAAAAGCAAAAATTTTATTAAGTTACGGAGTGTCTTAACACTAGGTTCCCTCTGCCTACTCTGCTTTGTGTGAAATAGTGTGACGTGAAGCTGATTTATTTATTTTTAATAAAAATCTCTTTCTATCTGAAACCGTCTGAAACCGTGAGTTACAGCGCGGGGCAAAAAAGTAATTATTTTTATTTATATTATATCAATACAATCGCTTATCACGAAAGTAAAACAAAAAGCCTTCTTTCATTTTATTAAGGACTTCCAGTATTATTTATATCGTCATTATGAATTGAGAGGCACAATAATTACAGCGTGGATGACATTATAATTTAAAGTGGGTCATTGTTAACTAGAATATGAATGATTGGCCACTGTGCGCAGTGGACCTAGTCTAAGCTATGACTGTAAACGTGATTGTCGTGGGTTGTATATCCATTTGGGGGAAATCTCTCTCGTAGACAAACTACAGCGTTGAGTTCCACTCAACAGGTAAAATCTCATCTATATATCATCTTCTAAATGTCAAGAATGTTTGGCTTATGAAACTAATTGAATTATTTTACTTCACGCTACATACTTTACATATTGTATGTGACATTGACACACAGCAAAAATACAAGAGATAATTTTAGATGAACACTTGTTGTATCCTATACGCTTGCTTACAGACTTTAGTGGGTGTGGTTGTAGTGACGTATACGTCACTACGTGATAAAAATATACAGTGAAATATTTTTGTTGAAGTTATTTTAAAGATGCTATCGAGAAATAGTTCGGTCACACGTGTCTGATTATATTATGTGATAGTGTGGGTTCAATTCCCATTCGATATATGAACATCTGCATACTACCGCATATTGTGGAATTAGTGTAAAGGTCCATTAAATCCATTGAAAATTATATTCAATATTTCAGTACTTAAGGAAAAAACTAAATGTTCTCTAAAATGAGATGTTTTTGTTTGCCACCTATAATACATAAAAAACGTATAAAACATTTTACTATTTTTATTTTAGGTATCGCGTTCTTCCTTTGTAATTTGAGCTAATTCACGCTAGCTAGCTACTTCAATGTCATTTAGGTACACATTTAGATATACCGAGGCGAAACAAAATATGTTTGAGCGCTAAACGCTCCACCAAACATTCATTGGACACCGACATGCTAAGTAATGATACTGTACTGTTAAATAATGATATTTTTTGATGTTTTTTTGAACGTGCCTACTAAAATAAGGTATCTACTCAATACACATTATTGAGTAGATACCTTACCTTATTTTAGTACGTCAAATATTAATAAAAAAAATATATACAATATATGTAGACTGCAGTTATAAATAGTCTCTTTATAAATAACAAAAAATAATTCAAAGTATTTTTTTTATATGTAAACATAGATTTTTTTTTGTGGTTATTACTTCAAATAATTACAATTCGTAAAAATATTTATAATACTTTATATTATGTTTCGTTGAACTGATTGAAAGTTTTTATTACCCCTAAAAATGCGATAGTTTCTCCCTGAAAGAAAAAAGTTGGATATAAATATGAAAATCATATTCCGCTTGTAAACTTGCAATGCTTTAAATATGCTTTTTAGTAATATATCTGTAGCAAGTATAAAATGTTCAAAATATACATTCCTTACTTCAGGGCTATATGTTCTTTGCTCTTAAAATAATTAATCATCATCGCCTCTTAATCACCATCGGCCTCTCCAAAGGCACGCCACTGAGCTCGATCTTGAGCTCTTCGCATCCAGTCGATGCCAGCCACTTCGCAAATGTCGTCACTCCATCAAATAATTAATATAGTGCCAAAATCGCAAATTATAGGTAAGCCATGTTTACTTGCAGATAATATAATTTATCACTTAGTGCGCTGTGCGTTGGTGTCAACAACACCTGTTCGGAAAATTTACTGAAGGTTCTTCCTTCATATTCTCTTACGTACTCGAATATTTGTTTATTGACTTTAAAATTTGATTCTAATTTGTAAATGATTTGTAAACCGGTGATGGTTGCCATAAATCTCTATCTATACTAATATTAAAATAAAAAATATATATTTTTTTTAAAATAAATCAGCTTTACGCTGTATCCCGCACACAGCAGGGCAGGCAGAGGGGCCCAGTGTCGTAAGACATTCCGATCCCCACTTGCTCTGCCGAATTCTGGAGGCGTTGCGTGTTGAGTGGCAGAACTCAACGCCGCGCTTTTCCCTCAACACCAGAGCGAAGAAATGGAAATATAAATTTAAGTAAATATTTCATCTCCTCGAGTGGGGATCGAACCCACAACCAGACCGACTGGTTGTGGTTACAGCACACTTTGTGCCACTGCGCCACCACCAATACTAATATTATAAAGCTTAATTTGTTTGGTTGACTCACTATTCTCAGGAACTACTAGTGTGTTTTATTATTATATTATAATCTTTTTATATTGAATGGTCCATATATCTAGTAAGGTTATAGACGACGAGAATCATTTCGATGTAACCTAATTAAAGGCAGAGTTAAGTATAACTTAGATATTTCTACTACACTATAGGGACGAAGCCGAAAGTAAAACATAGTTTATATATATTAAACATGTATGTATGGAACAATAACTTTAATTATTTATTATTTAATCTTTAAAATCATTAAAAATCATTAGGTCACTTATCAAAATGTTCCTTTCTCTTATTTTTTTTAATCTTTATCCGACGTAGCGTTACAGAATATTAAGTTAATAATTATAATATTCACTATCACGTGTATCTTATCAGTAACCTTGATAAGACTGGCGCTAACCAAAATTTGATTTTTATTTATTACGTTGAATATTTTTTTACTTTAATTAATATATGTTGTTGGCCTAGTCTATAACAAGCAATTAATATTTCTACAAACGCAGCGCAGAAGCCACTAGACTCGTCAATTAAAACAATATTTTGTATAACTATTTGGCTGATGATACTCGTGTAGATGGTGAATATTTGTTGTTGCGCAAAAGGAGCTTTGTTGCCTATTACTTGTTTAGTTAAAGCGTTGGTTGTAGGTTCAAATTTTATTCTTACGAATTATGCCTGTATAATATGCCTTCGTGGCGTAGTGAAACATCGTCAAGATTTTTATTTTCGTGCTTCTAGTAAGGAAAAAAGCAGCGTTGAATTTCACAACTTTATGCTAAAAAATGCTATAAAAAATATTATTTATTGATGTAAATAGTACCCATAATTTTTACTTAGGATGTTTTATATTACGATTTTTAAGTAAACATTTTCATCTTATCATATTGCATAAGGTATAGCGCGCATTGGACTTTTGTCACCGTGACTGTTGCGTCACTGTCACCGTGTACATCACCCTAAATGAAGGTGCGCGCATTTGGATACGTGACAATTGGGTGACTTTTTGTCCCCGGGGGATGGCGACACGCCCGTGACGCAACTGTCACCGCGTCCATAGGTTTATATGCCCGTGCGCGCATTAGAAACTAAATGTCACCTCCACCTTGCGGTTTCCATACTAGTCGTCTTCCGTATAAACAAGAAACAGCAGCGTGTTGCATTGCAGCTCCGAATTTTAATTTCAAGAATGGCGTCAATTTCATCTCCAAGGCAAAACGTGTGTTTTCATGAAGATGAAATAGACAACGATATACTGATTGACGAAATTGAGTTGAGACCATAGCTCTATGACAAATCCCTAAACGATTATTCTTTCGACGTTTGCTTTTTTTTTCTATTTCTTAATATTATATAAGTGCACAGACAACCATCTCTTCGAGATCCATATTATCAAATGTAAAAAAATTCGTCACTGTCACCGCAAGTGCGCGCAGTCGCGAAAAGCATGGTGACATGACAGTGACAAAGAATTTATTGTCACCGTGACAAAAGTTACCAATGCGCGCTTTCCCTTACACACGAAAAGTAAATTAAATTAGAACGTTGAACATAAATATCCGAGTTATAAGAGACGAAACATCCACTAATTATATAAAATAAATACAAAATAGAATACAATCAATAATTTTAATGAAGACAAAATAAAATAACACTCACCGGGCCACTATCTGATTCATTTCACTGCACAACACGGCGGGTAAAAGTGAAAAGCGAATTAAATCGAAAATGCACTAATCGAACGGTTCTCTCCTATCTCGGCAGAAGGCTTCGCTTGTACGCAACAATTAAAGTTCTCCGACTCTCCGTCAGAGGTTATCAGTGATCGGTTGTGGTATAACGCCTGGAGGTACGCCGTTGTAGTGCCGTGGAGTATTGTATGTGGGTTAGCTTAGGGTGCTTGCCCATTGATGTAAATACTTTTTGCCCATATATTTCACTATGGGACTTGTCACTAATGAATATAAACTCGATGATCGTTGATTAATGGCTAATATTTCGATTTGTTCTATATGGAACAAAACAAAGTATATATAACTTATTAATTACTTTTTGGCGTTGAGTTCCGCCACTCAACACACTTCAGAATTCGGCGGGAACTGGGAAACGGAATGTCTTAACATTAGGTTCCCTCAGCCTATCTTGCTATGTGCGGGATACAGCCTGAAGGTAAGAAATAATTAATGTATTATAGTATGTTTTCAAAATCTTGTAACAATTTGCAGACTACAAATAAATTATGGAGAAATCTTGTTCAGTTTGACGAACAAGCATCGAAGCGAATTCATAATTTTAAGTATTTATATTTGTTTGTTTAATTATATAGAATTGTTGCTGATTTTTCTATTCATTTTTAAGCTTTTCGCTAATATATTTCCGACTACTATCACATGCTACTCTACCAAATAGAAGTAGAAACAACATAATGCAATTATGTTTTTTTTGGGTTATTATCCAATAATTTAAAAAAATACAATCTAAATATTATTAATATTTATTAATTCTTATTAATAAATATTAATAAAAGTTAAAAAAAACATATAAGCGAGGTTCTTATCGCGAAAAAATTAAAAATTTTTGTTTCTCTTCATGGACGGTGGCCTTAACTATCGTTATGAAAGCCAGTTGTCTCGCGGAGGTATCGCTCGGGGTTCCTACAATCGGTCATTCACTGTCTGCTTGAGCTTTAGGTGTCAAACTCTACCATTGTTACCGCGTGAGTTCGGCGGCTCCTTATTCGAGAACTTTTAAACTTTTTTATAAATCGATATTATTTTTAATTACCCTTATCTATCTATATTCTATTATATATATCTTTATCTATGTCTAATATTCATTAAATATGTATTATTAATTTAAATAATAGTATAAGTCTTTGTAAAAATTTAATATGAATACACAATTCAATATGGATTTGTTCTAAATAGCAAGAATACTAGAAATCGTAAATCATTATTATTTGATAAAACAGTTATCGTTTTGAAGTGTATTTATTGTAAGGAATAAATGTATCGATACAATTTATTTATGATGTGAAACACGTTGCGCGATCGTTGATGTAATCGGAGCAGTGTTCTATAAATTATGGCATTCTGCTGTCACATCGATTTGTTTAGTTAAAAGTTGGCGTCATTTTTATCGATTTATATTTTTTTTAGCTTAACGCTGTATCCCGCATATAGCAGCAGGACACGCAGAGAGAGTAAAGACACTCCATTCTCCACGCACCGCCCTACTTTTTAAAACATTGCGTGTCGGGTTGTAGATAAAATAAAAAAAATACACATAAGATTATATTGAATGCAAAGTGATATTATTTAAGTAAAACTATATTAATTTTGTTATAGTACAAACTCGTCTATCGAGAACAAGTAGTAATGCAGTAAGAAAATAATTAAACGCGACTCACCGCACCTGGTGTCCGTTATAGGGAAAGTAAGAATTCAGTTTCATACTTGGATTCTTTTTCATAGCACTTACACTTTTAGCATTACACATCTATGCTACGTCTTAGAAACGCTTTAAAGTGTTTTTTGGACCTCACGTAGTGTTTTCTTCACATAGTAGTGTAAAGACATTTCCATTCCTCACTTTCCATTTCATTTTAGAAGCATTGAACGTTATGTGGCGGAACCCAACGCCTCACTTTACGACGTTAGTTCGCACGCAGAACAAGTTCTCGAGTGGGAATCGAACCCACAACCACCTGCCACTGTTTTAATAAAACTAATATCTTCAAAGTGAGTCAAGTTAAGACTAAATCAGTTTCTCATACCATCACAAATATTATAGAGACCTACTTAACGTTAAAGGCAAATCGAAAAGCAATAGTAAAATCTATGACTCTATATGGGAATATGTTAATCACTTCGTATTTATTATGTTGTCGCATGAATAAATCAAATGCACGATCCATTACATTGGTTATATCGTATTAGAGTATGGTAGCTTTCCTGCTGGCCCCAGTGGGTTTCTTATTATATGGTGATTTAGATGGACTGATGGGAATTGAACGTTGGTATAAATTATTCAGATAGGTACCTGCTGTCCTTAATTTGAACTGATAGTGATTTGTGGTGTAGTTAATATGATGTTTTATTTCGTTTGTTGTTGATGTTTTGCTGGTCTTATTCCATTTTTTATATGATTTTGGTGGTGGTGAGGTGGTGAGAATGGTTGGCTCTTCAAGTAAATACTTTCACTCATCTTCTTCTCATATGTTATTTGTAGCTAATATATATTTTTGATTTTAATTGGGATTTAGTAATATTTTTCTTATGGTTTTATTAATTTTGATTATATATGAAATGTGGTGGTACTTGTGTATTTTCTTAGACTAGAATCTTACTTCGAATCATCATATATGTATATTTATAAATAGTTATTTCGGAACATTGCGTGTTGAGTGACGGAACTCAACGCCGCGCCTCTTTTACCACAGCTGGGTCAAAATAATTTAACCATCGCGCATTTAATCAGATTTAATCAGATGCACTGAGCGAAGATAGCCACAAGTGGTCTTTATTCGTCTACTCTATCATTAACTAGAGACATTCTATGTCAGCGATATATTGTTATATTGTTTTGCCCATACAATCTATACACAAACTAAGTCGAACGTTCAATGTGAACAAACATTATTTTATTTAGCTGCTAACTAAACATCGCCATACAATGGTAATAGCCATTCATACATGAGTTTTCTCACAGTTAAACGCGAAAGTTGCACTTTACAATGTATCCTATAAACCACGGTTTCCCAAACTATATCAATCTGGTTTCCTGAATTTATATATGTACAATATTTCGTATAACCCTACCTATAGAACGGTACCGACCGATCGAGATATTCTTTACGTTTTATGATGTAGTTATTTAATTAAATAATTAAATAACTAGAACTTCCTTAGCAGTCGGGAAAAATTTAGACTTTTCTTTATATTTAATTAACCGTATAATTTCCTATAGATGAATTCCGTATATGAAAACTTTTATAAGACGGACCCAGAAAACTTTGGGAACCGATGCCATAAACTATTAAGTATAATCCGCACCATTGTCAGTACACTTTCATTTGTATAGGCAACTCGGTAGTCCTAAAGTGACGTAAATGACCAGGCCGCCCTTATATAGCTATCAGATAACATACGCGTTTACACTCCTGTCCACTATCTATCAGCGAAAGTTGATTTACCATATCCGTTGGCTCTGTTATTACGAATGGGCTGAAAAGGTTCGGTTAGACGTAGTATTTAGCGGTCGTATTCATACATTTTGTACGCTCGACATTTTGACAGGAGGTTGGCTTCGCAACGCATTTGGCTAACTGCAGCCTTTTTGTTCAATGTTATTAGTTTCTTTAATGTGGCTGTAGTTTTAGTCGATGTAGTATAAGTTTACTCTTATAGTGCTGCTTAAGATTTATGAGGTCATCGTGGCGCAGTAGGATGGCGTTTGTAAATGACTAAACGCAACGGTCGTGAACTCGATTTCCATTCGGGGCATTAAATTATTTTCATTTCCTTGCTCTGGAAACACTATAAAGCGCGGTGTTATGCTCCGTTTCTCAACACGCCAATGTATTGAGAATTAGTCAGAAACTGTTAAGACTCTTACACTGTACCTAACATAGCGTGAAGCTACTCACCTAATTGTAATATAATATCAAATATTCCTTTTACACAGGAACCTTGGAAAACAATTGTTGCGCATTCGTCGCCCATATTATACAGTTTATCAAATCACGACACAGTTTTGAAATTTCATTTTTATTGTGTCAATATGTGATTTGTCACATTAAATATTATGCATGAATTTTGAAATATATACATACAACTTATAAGAATGATTTTCCTTGATTATTACACTTACTTTTTATCAATAGCATTCTAACAATAAGTGGTTTAATCCGATTCTGATATATTATCTGACCAAATTGAGAAAACACAGAAGTACAAATGCCTTATAGTATTATAAATATTCACCTGGATACTCTATTTAGTTATATTACTCTGTATAAGAACAACTCTGACGAACGAAGCTTATCTATATCACGATAACTTTACTTGCATATTGATTTATTGATTAAATTTGACCTATGCACCCATTATACAATCCGGCAAAAATAAATATCACAATACTTAGCTAAATTAGCACAATTGTATGTGCAGCGACGATTGTCCGTATAAAACGTAATTAAAATGTAAATGTTATAAAAATATGCATTATTTGCACCGACTTAAATTTATTAGTAACCATAAAGTGAAATTTAATAGGTATATCAAATAAATAAGGGTAATCCCGTAGTTGGGATAAGATATGTGGGTTACTCGATAGTTTAACATAATAACCAATAATTCATCACCCACACGCCTCAAGTACACTCGAACGTTTTAAATAAAACAGCGAGACACTTGACTTTCTATTGATATCTCTTCAATCACGTTATCACCATTCCTACAATTGTACCACTAAATCTTTGGGCGAGCCTATTAAAATTTTACAACCGATCTTAAATCTAAATACAGTGGCATAAACAATCTAAACAGTTATGTTATTTGAAATCCATAAGTTATTTACGAGTGAGTTAGGGAAAGCCGGCCAATCTGCCTCGAGACCCTACGACCGTCTCCCACACAATTTCTACTATCCGACACGATTTTGAAAGTGAAATGATAAACTGAATCGCAATAATAAATCCAGAGGTACACGCGCTAGGAGAGACGAACTACGGAAATGTGGGCGGACTGACCACAGCTTAAAGGTCATAATTGTGTGCCTCCACGGTCGGAGCCGACGGTAACCAGACGTCAGTAGCATTACTCCGACTAATGGACACATTTTTCTCTGTACAATTCTCCAAGCACTTGTTGCTTATATAAATTGGTAGTTAAAATACTTCCACTGACATCACGATCCACGTTCGGAGGTGTCCGTTATTTTAATTAAACTTTCGAAATCGAGTTAAGTAATTTAATATTTTAGTAGAGTGCAGCTGATCCACTTATCCCTATCTCCCCGCGTGCTTTAGACACCGTCGTGAACGATCCCACATTATATACAGATCGTTACTGTTACTTATAATATGAATTTCCTATAATCCGAGAGTAGCAATAAAGGCGGCTATCTGACATCTATTGCTTGTTAGGCAGTTTATGGAAAACAATAATGTCCATTTTACTATACCTTTATTGTTTTCCTAACGACGCTGATTGAGTCTTTACTGGTGTGCATAAATGCGGATTATGGTTTCGGTTATCGATGTTTTAACTTTTCATATAATATTCTGTGACAGCTCATAATTTTGTGCGCGATAACTTTAATCGATATTTGCTTTATCGAATTTTATGGTTTTGCGGGATTCGAATTGTTGGATTTCTATTGCCTTGAGCTTCTATTGTCCCTGATTTATGTATGTGCCAGTATTCAATATTTGTTATGCCCTTTAGGTTAATAACAATTTCTATTTAATCTTCTTGAATAATTTGATTCGATTGAAAAATTTTAATAATCAATTTGTGTCATACTTTTTTTTAATTTTAACGTTTCCTCCGTCCTCCTAACAGAATTTAACCAAGATGGCGCAAAATTGATAACCATATGTGTATGTTTTTTCTGTAATTATTATGAAAAATATTTCTTATTCAAGTTGTGAATATAAAATGTATTGTGTGCATCTTAACGCTTGGCTGAAATCGTCCAAGGTCATGTCTTTGTTGAAAATTTATATTATAGCTGTAACTTTTTTATATTATTTATTCATAATGTATCGCTTTTATTTCAAATGATTGGAAACTTTCGATAAACAAAAATAATAAAATACAGTAAACACCCCTATGTCTCATTATCATTATTCTTACTTACAGCCTATTTTAAATGCTTTCCATAACTACACGCTTCAATAAAAAAAGCTATTTATTTTGTGGCTGAACTGTTCCGGATAGATCTGGACTTTTTGTTTTCTTTTCAGTCAAACGATTTCTGTGAAATCTATTGAAAATACATATTACGTTATGTTAAGTAAAGTAACTAATTTTCAAAAAATATTTTATTGCATTTTTATGATTGCGCAGACGTCGACTTGCTATATACTATATTCTCTTATATATTTTTTAGCTTCACGCCGTATCTCACAAGACACGTCCATTCCCCATTTTCCGTTAAATTTTGGAGGCATTGTGTATTGAATGGCGGAACTCAACATCGCGCTTTAGCTCGTTGCCAGTGCGAGCTAATGAAAATATTAAATATTTTATTAACTTGAGTGGGAATCGAATCCACGACTTGTCCCATTTACATTCGCACACGTGTGCCCCTGCGCCACGACTGGCCTCGCTCAATTAATAAGTTAAATTGATCAATACACGTCAGTCATTGGGCTATAAAAAGTGCAAAACGTCCAGCGGTCAGATCAAAGAGAACGCTAAACTTTCACGTAGGAAGCTTTCAGGCTGTTCGCACTTGCCACTGCCACTTGCCAACACCTAGATCATTAGTTGAGAAAGTTTCCTTGTTTGTTTGGTTTAATTGATATATTTCCATTTATTGTTGGTTTTTATCTACACAAATATTATATCATCTGTTTAAATTTAAATATAAGCGTGAATTTGCACGATAATTCGCTTAGGTATGAGTTTTTTTTAAGTTTCATGCTGTATCCCGCACAAAGCAGAGTAGGCAGAGGGAACCAAAAACTAGTGTAAAAACACTCCGATTTTCGACGTATTCTATAGGCATTGCGCGTATCTCTACGGTCGTGCTTTGCCTTGGTACTAGAGCTAGAAAATTAAAATATCTATATATATAAAGGACTTGTGCTGACTGACTGAGGTAAGACGCACGCAGAGCCGTAACCGCTGATGGTAGAAACGTGAAATTTGGGCAGATGTTTATTTTCATATCCACTAAGAAAGGATTTTGAAAAATTTTAACCCTAAAGGGATGAAATAGGGGTTGAAAGATTGAAGGGTTGGATTTTTTTTTAAATCGGCACCGATTTTTATAAAATTTGAAATTCAGACTCTTAAAAACATTTTATTGAATACGTGTTTCATGGTTTTTTAGAATTCACCCCCTAAGGGTGCAAATAAGGGGTTGAAAGTTTGTATGGAAAAATCTTTAAATCACCACCGATTTTTATAAAAAAAATAATTCAGAATGTTAAAAATATTTTATTGAACACGTGTTTCGTGGTTTTTTTAGAATTCACCCCTAAGTGTCCAAGTAAGCGGGCGAAGCCGCGCGCGCCCACTAGTTATAACATATTAAAATAATATAGAATCTAACCTACAACCATCGGATTTACAATTGCAGGCATGTGTCCCTGCGCCATGGCGACGTCTGTGAAATATAACTAGTATTATTATTATTTTTTTTGAAGTCATACTGTTATTACTTTAAATTATATACAGTTTAGGTTGTCGTCGAAATTCATCACATATCTCTTGCTTAACGTTTACATCATAAAAGATGACTGAGCCTCCAGAATAGAAACGTAAGTCAGCTCCCACCGAAGATCGTGTCATAGAGTAATGATGCATTCAAAATGTAAGTAAAATATCAATTGTGACTGCGAGACTTGGAAAGCTGTGTTAAATATGAATACATTTTCCATATAAATGGATTTGAACTCCAATCATCTTCACCGTTAGAAATAAAGGCGATGCCACCGGTGCCTTCATCAATCTACGTCGATGATCGCTTTCCCTCTCGGATTGATGCCACCCATCGGTTGTAATTACGCAATTGTCTTAATTCCACCAGTAGGTACTCCTCCGTTCCACCTCCTGCCCATCTCACATTAACTTGGCCGTTTTCTCTTTAAATGCTTCTTTGCTTAATATTAATAACAAGTTAATGAAAGTGAACTCGCAAGTGAAACTTTACTGTAGTTATTTTTAATAGGCGTTGCACGTGAAATGCAATAGTTGAAATGTCATCGCAATAACTCGAGGGAACGTTTCGAGTGTTTTGTATTTCTCAAGTTATATTTAGGTATACTTAATCGAGCGGAAATATTAACGAAAGGTGTTTTTGAATTCTCACTAAAGATAAATTATAACGCCAACTCAAGATCAGCTACATTTTTTGTTTTATCTTATTATAAATCACTCCGTTCTCCATTTTCCGGCCATTTTGAGATATAACTATATTAGTGACTTAATGTAGCATTAGTCTTTGACTAAGTAGACTTGGTAGACCGTAGTGTTTTATACACAGAGACATCCCCGCATTGATTTTGAACCCAAAACCACAGTTTATTAAAGCTATTCCTATTACTGCCGTCATATAAATATTAGACGCAGTTTTAATTATCATTACTATATTTTATATTATCTTGATATTTATAATACTATTTGAAAGATAATATAATAAATATATGCAGTAGATAACACTATTTAATTACGTTTTACATTGTTGGAATTTACTAATATCTTATTGTAGTATCCAAATATACGTGTCTCGTGTCATCGTGTATGTTAGCATAACAGAAGCATACACGTGTCCCTAAAGTATAAATATAGACAGCTATTATAATATTTCTAACATTTTTAAAACTTTATATAATACACTAAAGATAGAAAATTATTTTTAGAGAGTTTATACAGATTTGAATGTAGCGGAATTGGAACTGATGCTTCTTGGAATCCGTCCAAGAGGCGCGGGTTCGAAACCAAACCAAAAATGTGTAAAAACGTTTTCTAAAAATTATTTTTGTTTTTTTTAACTTCCCGCTGCTGTATCTTGTACATAGTAGGGAGGCAAAGGGAACCTGGTAACCTAGTGTGAAGACACTCCTTTTCCATTCACTTCCATTTTCCTCTTTCCGCCGAATCTGGAGGCACTGCGTGTTGACTGGCTTCCGTCAACGCCGCGCTTTGTCTCTTTGGCAGAGTTAGGAAATGATAACATTAAATATTTCATATCTACGAATAGAAATCGAACCCACAACCCGTCGCGTTTATGATCGCAAACTTGTGCTTCTTTGCCACAACTGGCCAGTAAATAATATTTATAGTGCATAATATAACGGCATATTAACAATAACAAGCTTATGTATGCATTTTGATTGATGCCCGTTTTGTGATTGACACGCATAATATCTTATCTCTTAACTCTCGTAGGCTGTATACGAGTATAATATACGTGATTAATTTCAAACGTCATACATGATTAATTTTAATTTTATTATGTTGGTAAAAGTTTAGTTTCTAATGTGATCTTAAAAACTATTATTACAAAGTAATCCTGTTATTGAAAAATAACGATTATATAACATGATAAGATTTTTTTTTTATTTTCGCGATAATTACATATTTTAAATGATAAGTAGTTTGTGACCACGGAGGCAAAGTGTTTAACGTAGCGTTTCCATTTTTTTTACCTAATACTAAATATTAGATTGACTTGGTTAAAGAGTTTCTTTTAAAAAGTAACCATTTTAAAATAAACTATAATAGTTTATATATATTTTATATGTAATTTAAATATGATTATTTATAAAATAAATCAACTTTGAAACTACAACCACCGAATGTTGATGAGTTCTACTCGCCTTAAAAATTACGAATTCCCCAAAAAATCTAGAAGGAACAATGTATCTCTAATGTATTACATATGGATAGGAACATTATCTGTATCTCTATATATCTCAGAGGCGCAGCGGCGTGTGACTGTAAAACCGACTGGTTGTGGGTGCGATTCGCAACCGAGGAGATGAAATATTTACTTAAATTTATATTTCCATTTTTTCGCTCTGGTGTCGAGGCAAAGCGCGGCGTTCAGTTCTGCCACTTAACACGCAATGCCCCCAGAATTCGGCACAAAGTGGGGAACGATTGTCTTACACTAGTTCTCTCCTGCCGCCTGTCCGCCTACCCTGCTGTGTGCGGGATACAGCGTGAAGCTGATTTTTTTTAATTTATTTGATTTTATCCGACTCTCTGTGGCAAAAAAGTAATTTTATGTGTTGGTTGAAGTATTGTTATTACATACTTTAGTTTTTATCGATATCCTCTTTGCTGAGAGATGTAAAAAATCACCTGAATAAATAAGTTTTTTATTTAATTTATATTGGCTATTCGGTTACATTAAAACATTATACACTTAAATATACAATTACAGAAGTGACACTGGTGGATTGATTTGACGTGACATAAAATATAACAAGAAACTTAACGTTGGAAATTGCTTAGTTATTATCTTATAAAATATGTAAATAAAACGCAAGCCATTCGCCCGGAGAAAGGGCTTGTCACCGGGCACGGCTACCTAGTGCTGAGCCGTGCCTGTATAGCACCGATACACTCTGTTATAACGATCTGTGCCACCTGGCTTCACTCAAATAGATATCATCGGTGAAGATAAAATCGCAAACAAATTGAATATTCTATTAAATTTACCCATTTCGAAAAAGGAAGTTATCAATTTGACCTATATGTATGTGATATTGTTGAAATGTTGTAATATTTGAGTATATATATTTTCAGGCTTACAAGCACGTCAGCAAAATTTCGTAAATTTATGTTTGTTTCTTCAAATTTCTCGGAAACTAATAGTAATAGATAATAGGTATATTCCAACTTACTTGACAGGTATTTAAAGTGATTTTTTTATTAAATTGCTTTAATGTAATGTTTTTAGAATGAATGTATATTCAAGAGATTTATGTCTTCTATTAAATCATAATATGTAAAAATCAAGCTTCAGTACAATAAATAATAGTATGTAAGAAAAGTATTAACATACTGACGAAGTAAATATAATACAGTAAAAGTTAATACCTTACTAAAAGATAAAAATAATAGCCCTTCGTTAAAAACAAATCGACTAATATATACGAATATGCGAATAATTAAATTGTAATCGATATAGATTAACATCTTCATCGGTAAAGAGCTTACCCACTAACTTTTACCATAGTATCGAACGCCAGTCGTGATCTCGTCGTTAGTAAAGACAGTCTTTCTTTATAGACTCCCATCTGACTAGACTTTAGGATGTATACAGCTTCACGATGTATCCCGCATATAGCGAGGTAGGGAAGGAGTCTGCCGAATTTTTCAAGGCATTGCTTGTTGAGGGGCGGTACTCAACGCCGGGTTGTCGCATTAGTGCGCCGGAATGAAAGAATGCAAATATTAATTCATAATAATTCATTCCCCCGAGTGGGGATCGAACCCACAACCGTCGCGTTACAACCACACCCTTGTCACGGGAGCCTCATTAATTGAATATTAGTCTTAAATACATGTGGTTTTCAAATAAGGAGGTTATAATGTAATAATTGGCTCGTTAATAACCCCCCAACGTCGTTTCGTGTTAGTATAATTACGGGAAAAGTTGCCGGGTACCGGGTACCTACTCTGATCGCGGTAAACACTGATGTAACCTATTAGTCCGTCTTATGTGATATAATTAATGACCAATTTACATAACTCTGCTCTGCTGGTGATATTATAATATGTTTTTTATGGACGCTTCCGATTCCGCGAGATGTCTGTCTGTGTGTGGATTTTAGCTTTCCAAACTGTTTATTGCGCTTAGTTCCACCATTCAACGTAGAATGTATTGAAAATTAGGCGGAATATGGGGAACGGGATCTCTTGACAATAGGTTCCCTCTGCCTACCTTGCTATGTGAGTAATTGCGACAAATTTTATTGTATTTTTTTATAATTGCGTAGTGACATGAGAATTAATGTAAAATATATATGTAGGTATTAAATAAATGTAGTTTTTGTTTTTGACACGTTCACATGTAAAACAAAAACGTGTACGACAATTAAAATATATAAAACCATATTATCATTGTTATATTCGAAATACGACTAATAGATTTGCCTAACCCTACGAGCGCAAGGTTAGAATTAGCAGAAAAAGCGCTAGGTGGGAGTCTTATACCCAAATAGTAATTGTGTGATTTTAATGCACTATAATATTTTATACTTAATTTCTTGAATATTAAGCTGATATTTACATCTATTTTGAAATAATTTAAGAGTAAAATTATAAAAATAATTCATTATTATTATTTATTTATGAAATTAATATTATTAACAATTTGAACTTACGTTGATTAATTGAGGTTCTTGTTTATCGTTTATTGTCAAAAATATTAACATTAATACAACATAAAGTATTCTTTCTACTAGCAGACAAAACTTCATATAATGAATAAAAAATAATTAAATTTGAGGTCTTGTGCAGTTTTACAGACAAAAATGGCATGTTCCATAAATAAATAACAGTTGCGCTAGTAGCAAATGTATTTAGTCTTGCGATCTTTCTTTGTAGGACATATTTATAGATGGCTTCTTTGATATCTTAGATTTTAATGTATTAATCACTACCAGATTCACCAGAAAAAGTGGTTTCAGCTTCTTTCAAAAACAATAAGAAATTGTGTTGGTTATCTTCGTACGACATTCAAATTTTTCTCCTGAAAATAAAGCACCACAATGCATAATATAATAAAAAGAAAATAAAATGTGTTCCTTCAAATTCGTTACAAGTAGCGTATGATGGGTTTCACGGGCCCGCTGACAGCTTCAACCTCGTCCATACTATTCACCGGAAGGCGGTGGACGGAAGTAGTGGCATGCGACGCTGCTGTACCTCATCCTGCGCAGCTACTCAGGCGAGCGATACGTAATAATAATGTTCTATTAAAATGTTGATCGATTCTTATGGATCTGGGTGTACCTGTACCACACCCAACCTTACGCTCTTAGGTTAAACTCTACGCAATTATGTACTTATATAAAATTCGTCTATTATTAAGTTTCAGTGACTGTGATACACCTTACAAACGAATCTAATGGATTTGGTTAAAATACATATATGTCCTCTACACTCACCAGCCTCTCTGATTAGGGAATGTAGGGGATACTATGTTTCCATACTATTTTATATTTTAAAGACTAAATAAAATTGCGGGCGACGACTGGTTACACTATAAAATTATACTATTAAGCTTTTATCTTAGAAATTGATGCTTCAATAAGCGCGTAACGTAAGTTATAACTTTTATTAGGCCTAGATAGTTTCAAAGTATAGTAATGATGGGTTATAAAATGTACATAATAGTTATTGAACAGTTTTACATTACAATGTTAGCTCTAAGTATCAAACCGACACTTTATAAGATATTTGTAAGTTTGTTCGTAATTGATTTTTTATTTCTTTTTAGTTTACGTGCAAAATAGTAAAGTAATCTGAGAGAACCTAGTGTTAAGATATTATAATTTTCTTCGTTCTCCAACTTTTTCAAAGGTGATTTTTCACTAGGTGGTTAGCGCTGGTACCGAATCCTAGCCATGGAAATCTAGGGAGGAACGTAGTACATTGGATCACCCGTGGAACTATTACCCTGACAATCACGATGCCAATGTTCTACATTTCTCTCGTAGTTGCGACTTTTTGTTCTACCGGGATGTAAATATCGCTTTCAGTTCCTGGTACAAGAAGGGGAATCGGATAATTTCGTCTTAATATAGTTCATACATTCCCCCACGTGGGACTCGAACCAACAACCATCGGGTGTATAGTCAGACACTGTCTTACTGCGCCACAATGATGAACCATTTTGATTGTAACGATATTGCATTACGTACATAAGCTCGTTATGTTAAAGCTTTAGGTAACCAGCGTGCGATATCCATTCTCATAAATACTTATTTAAGTATCTATGTATTTTAGAAAATCTCAAATGCGATTAGAAACGACGGATGCATTAGTTTAATAGTTACCGTATTCTTATTTCGTTAGTTTTCTCTAATAAATTTAATTTCTTAATATAATTTCGTGTTAAAAAAATATTTAAAAGCGCGATAATTATACCGAAGAGACTACTAAAGGAAGTGAAGTCTATTTAAGCTTTAAGTCGCGGACATCACCCACTGTTTGTCAATCCGTCGTTATAGATCAAATAGGGAAACTTCCTTTCTCCGTTACGTGTGTGGATTTTAAATAAGCTTCCACTTTATAAATAGTTTTCTATAATTTTAAAGCTTCCTAGCAATAGATTAGTTTTATATGTATTATCATAAAATTTATTTAAATTTTTTACAGACACTAACTAATATGTAGAAATGATTTTACAAAACTTTATATATGAAAATTACGTTTTTAATAATATAATAGACAAAAAACTAAAGATTCCTCTACACATTATCTTATTTTAAGCAACTTGCATTCTCAAATATATGGATAGATAACATATGTACCTACTATTATAAAATTTGTTCCCCTATCATTCTGACTCAAGGTTCCGTGATAGAAAAGTCACGTTTTAACAGCAATACTAGTTTAAACTTACAATTTTTCACAATCAATGAAGTCTTCAAGATACTACGAGATTAGCGGTTGTCTTTTACTTTTGTTATTTATATCTAACAAGCGGCTATTACATAAATCAACAGCCACTCGCACCGATCGGACCACGCCCGTGGCTGTTATAAAAAGCCAATCTCAAAGTACGGGAGAAAGTTCAATAAAAATTAACATGGGCTATTACGAATGTTTAAGTATAGGCAGGTACCTAAATTAAAAAAAATATCTTTATAGATTTATGTAATGTATGTAGAAAAGAAATGTTTTCTTTTGTTTTTTGAGTTTTTCTTTGTTGGAGCAGGAGAACTCGGAATTTATAAGCTATTTGTTTTATTTTATGCTTTTTTTTATTCCCATTTGAAAGTTTATCCCACATAGCAGACTCATTGTATAAGAAGCCTAGAATCAAAACACTCCGCTATTCCCTTCTTTCTATTCCCAAATTCGAGACATTTCGCGCTGACTGGCGAAACTTCACACTGCGCTGTCTTATGCTTGAGCGGAAAATGAAAATAATTCATTAACCCAAGTTAGGAATCGAACCTGTAACTATTATGTTTACAGGAATGAGCCACAGTGGCATATCTCTCTGAATCTAATTGTGAAATGCGCACAAAGCAAGTCGCAGTAAATAATTATAATCGATTACAATCTAAATATAATCTATACAAAACAATTAATATTTAACAATTATGACAGATATTAATAATGCATACCCGCGCCTTGAATGTATTTGACACTAACGTATAAACAGGGCAGTGTTCCAAACGCAAGTGCACGTGAATATTTTCTTTTCTCCGGCCAGTGCGCAGGAGTTGCGGAGCGTCTTGCCAACTACCAACTATGTTGTGGTGACACCTCGTATTACTCCAGATCTAAATGACCTGACCATATTATAGTAATCGATTTTATTAATAGTATAAATTATAATAGTTATACTGTAGTGACACTATCAATACTATTGATTTATAATTGTATTAATATGTGCGATGTTTTGTTCTTATTAATTAAAACCCAGTTTTTTTTTTTTTTTATTATTCCCAAAGTCGGAAAAGTCTAAACAGGTGGTTAACTAAATCTTTAAACCAACGTTATTAATTATTAATATTTTTCAAATTCTTTTTTTATCTAAAATAGATCTAAGCATAAAATATATTGACTGTTGAGATATTCTATATAGATATTCTATTTAACCGCATAAACCGACTTAGCCGCAAAATAGCTGCCTTATGAGTTTCATGACAACAATAGCATCAAAACCTTGACTTCGTCTGTAATAATATAAGAATATTAATTAAAACCTAGTACTTGGCCTCAGCCTCGCCATGGTCTACAATCGCAAGAACCGGTGGCTCAAACTGAAAAATGATCTGTGTGCGGAATGTTTAGGAGGCCGCCGAGGCGCAGGGGCACAAGCGCGCGACTATACTGGGCGGCTGTGGGTTTGATTCCCACTCAAAGGAGTGATATATTTAATATTATTCCCCCGAGTGGGAATCGCTCTGGTACCGAGTCAAAGAGTGGCGTTAATTGGGCGGAAAGTGGAAAACGGAAGTGTGTTAATGGGGAAGAAAGTGTTTTAACACTTTCTTCCAAATCTTCTCTGCCTACAGTGTCAAGCTGAAAAAGTAATCTATTTTGAAAGTATATAGCTATTGTAGTATCGCACATACAACCTACTGTACAAGTAGTCAAAGTAACTTCGGCCACAATGTGTCATGTTTACAATAATCTTAATTATTTCCCTTAGAACATGCGGATGAAACGCGGATAAACATATATACATTTTTTTTAACTCATTGTATCTTACATATAGCAGGGTAGACAGAGGGAACCTAGTGTTAATGCACTCCGTTCTCTACTTTTTTTCGAGGCATTGCGTGTTGAGTGGCAGAACTCAACAACCCTGCGCTTTTGCCTTTGTACCAGAGCAAAGAAATTAAAATATCAATAGTTAAAAATTAATTCCCCCTAGTGAGAATCAAACCTACAACTGTCACGTTACAATTAAACGCTTGTGCCCCTGCGCCACGACGCATATACCCACCTGAACACAATAAAAACGTTACAACTAGTGAGTAGTGACTCAATACGTTTGTGACTCGAGTGAACTTATGTAACTACCCAAATGCCGATAGGTGAAGTGTCAATAAACTGTATCTTATTTATATAGGGATGTCAATATACGACACTTTGGTTAAAAATATAAACTATATATTTTTTCTATATTTCCGCATAGTCAACTTTTCTTTAAGATTAGAATTTGTAATTGGAATAATGATATTTATTTTTTATATAAATGTTATTTTATATAGGTATAATATGAATGTTATTTTATCCAAAACATTTAGATACGTTGTGGAGCTCTACACCATGACGCACTTTGATGACATATTGAGGCCTGTTTGATTTGATTGCTACATAAATATGTATATAGTTACTTACTTAGAAAACGTATAAAAATTTTGAAAGCAGCGGTACTCGAACCCGCGGATCCTGGAAACCGACCAGGGTTCTGCTACGTTCAAAACGTTTTATACGTATTCTAAATAAGTACTTTTCTTTCCTAAGTGTGGAATAACACTTTAAAATTGTTAAAAAAGTATATAGTTAATGTAAATATCTATTTTTCTTTATCATCTCTTATGGCATGACTGAGTCTTGACTGACTGACTCAAATTACTTCAAATGGTACATTTATATGTATGCTGGTAATAGGTTATAAAATGGATTTTAGTTACACGCTTACTACCTTTTATTTAAAATAAAACTCCACTCATGTGTGCCGTGTGGTCCCGGCCTAGAATAGGATCATCCTGGTACTGGTGGTGTCGTAAGAGGCGACTAAAGTACGTGTGGTAGAGTCACGTCGCCAGCAATGGCAACACGCATGGGCAGACTCGACCGGATCATTACCACCCCCGGCATTTAAAACCGGCGTGAAGTAGTGGCTTTATGCCACTGCGTTTCGTATCAGGTAATGCCGGGCTCCGGTGCCCAACCCACCTTACAGGCAGACAACGCACCTGTAGCACCTCTGGTGTTGCACGGGGTAGTGGGCGGCGGTGATCACTTACCATCAGGTGACCCGCACGCTCGTTTGCCTTGTCTTTTCCATAAAAAAAAAAAAAAAAACTCAACACGCAATTCTTTTAAAATTCGGCGGAAATTGGGGAACGGAGTGTCTCAATACAAGGTTCCGTCTGCCTACCCTGCTGTGTGCGGGATACAGCGTTGAGCTGATTTATTTTTTTAATTACATCCATTAAATTTAATAGTAAATTATTCCTATACTGCTAGTATAACCCTAACATTGTGTTAATGTGTCACTAGACCGACGAACTAACTGCGTCTAGCCAAGAATTAGTTCCGACATTAAACATACATACATTTACATATGATAAAAATATACCTACGCTTTGTTCTTCAATAGATTTTCCGATGCTGTTTAATTTACGTAAGAGTGCTTTGTCTTGAGAATTGTGGGATCAAAACATGTTATATATATTTTTGTTTTTCTTTTTGCTTCATGCTGTATCCTGCATATAGCAATGTTGACAGAAAGAACATAGGGACCTAATATTAAGACACTCCGTTCCCATTAATACACTACCGTTCTCCACTTTCCGCTGAATTCTGGAGGTATTGCAAGTTGAGTGGACCTTGCGCTACGACTGGCTTCTATATGCATAATATATATTTAATTATATACTAAAAATACTTATATGAGTCTCAATTCGAGTGATTTTCTAGTTATTCGATCATCAGATCAGCTCTACAATACCATATTATTTTATTATCACCTGGCATATAAGACATATTTTGTCCCTTATATAAGAAAATGTTGATAGCATTTTTTTTATATTTCCAATAACTTTGTATGTGAAAATGAAGTTTTTTTTCTCTAGTCGAAATTACCATTGACTACAGAATTTTTTTTTTTAATTTTTACACAAAAAAATTGTATCTGTACGTTTCTACCAACTATATAAAAAATCAACTAAATAAAATCACCCTAAACATACTATCATAATAAATAAGCCATCGCCAAACTTTAAATAGCAATACTAAATTCCTTTGTTTCTTATTATTTGCTACATCCCTTTGTAAAACGTAAACGTAACTGAAATTTAAATATCATTGTTCTCGCGAGGAACATAAACATAACGCTTTGTCTGTTGGTGCCTACTCTTACTCTCTTTTACTCTTACTCTTTTATCTCTTGCGTATAAAGTGGAAATCGTCGGCTTAGAATGTAAACCAGCTAACAGCCTATTAAACAAAGTATCAGGAGAGACAGACAGATGTATTATCAGAAGGTCTTTACAGTTTCGAAAATTGAGTTGTATTCTCTACTATATGAAATACAATAAAGGTCGATTTTGTAATTTTTTTAAACTTATATTAAACTAACTTATATTATAAGGAATATATAAAAAATGGATTAAACGGATTCACGCTTGAAAGAAATGTCTTGAAAATTGAGCGGAAAGTGATGAAAGTAGTGTCTTCACACAAGGCTCCTTCTGATTACCTATACATGCGCTAATGTAAAAAAAAACACAAAAAGGCAGTTAAATTACGCAGGCGAGAAAAAGGCTTTTTAAAAAATTATTTATTTATTTAATTTTACAAAGAACCTTTCTGTATCAGAGCAAGTTGAAGACAAAGTATATTAATTTAAAAATTATATTATTGAAAATGATTAACTAAGCAAATATATTAAACTCTATTGTTTGTTTCCACGAGCTGCAAGTGCGGCGTCAGGGGAATGTATCCTTACACGTTGTTAACTCCTCCCTCCTTAAGA